>PQWD01001639.1:70563-91304 GCA_019425675.1 Leucinodes orbonalis
GTACATTGTGGACATAGATATATCATTTATTTAAGGACAACCAACATAACAAACGATGATATCATTCACAATTATAACTTATTAGTAACATAACAAATCGCTGTTATACTTGAAGGCTGCCACGAGATGCGCTCATTTATGCCTTTAATAAATCACTTAAATAACACAAAATTTAACAATTTTTTTTATTAAAATTATATCTGAAACAAAACTATTTTCCGGACCCAAATGCATCTAATAACAAAGATTTTAATTTGCGCAGTGAGAATGACATATCATATTGTACTGGGGTTGTTACAGACGAGCGCGAAAGTACTACATTGTGATTGTATTCTGTTAATAGTGGAGAAATGCCCAAGATTACTTTTTGAGCTTTTTGCTTTAAATTGTAGGTATTTCGACAAATAAGCTATTTTATATGGAACATTAAAATTTACTTTCTGCAATAAACCTGAGTATTTTTCTTATCTGGCCTTCACCAACAACCTTTCGAAAGTCGTCAATCCATCGGAACGGAAGTGACTTCGCTACGTTTGCCAGCGTATGAGGTCTCCACTGCAGAACTCGCTCCAATGGCCATTGGGTCTGTGACATACGGGACCGGCCCGCTGCCACTTCAGCTTCCTGATCTAGGGAGCTTTGACAGTAGCTTAAGTTCACTCACAAATTGAACCTTGCTCAAAATTATTCTTTATATTGTATTGTATTGTATTTATTACATTTGAAACTGAAATTCCTATGAGCGAATCCCATAATTTCACAATCACAGCAGTACCTATGTGGTCAGGATATAATAGAATGGCTCCACGGGTCCGAGCTGGATCTGGCTCGCATCCAAGTTATTTCAGTTTTCACGGACCGATGCGTCGGCTTGCGCGTGGAATTCGTAATAAGGTATAGATGTATATATCTTTTTAGCCTGGGGAATATAGTATAGATACTTAAAGGGTTATTTCATAGATGTGCAAAGACACAAACAATAGATTTTCAAGTCTTCCCGCGATGCCTTCGAGCGGATATTTTAATTTAGGAACTGCACTGTTATCCATTCTTCGCAATCTCTTTTTTATTGTGGCTGCATTTGCCACGAACTTTCAAGGAACTGTTTGTTTAATTTTTCAAAAAAAAAAATATATTGTAGTACAAAACAAATATGAATACAGTTAAAATTAAATATTCGACGTTACCTATTAAGTATTAGCTCTCAGTAGATCAACATTTGTATCTCCCCAAAAAAATTCAATCATTTACCACGGTTTCTTCAAAGAGCTTTCCGACAGCAGAAAAAAAAAGATAATGAACCGATGTCTTGGTAAATTCTGATAACTTAACATGTTATTGAAATATGAATATCTACGTTCATTAATCGACACCTTAAAACAATACATTAAAACCTTCAAACTATCATACCAGACAAAAATGAGATTTAAAATATTAATCACGTTAAATTGATCGATGCCTTTGCCAAAACCAATATGGCCGAACTTTTAAAAGAGTCCTTACACTAAAACAAGAGCCCTCCTAAAAATAAGACCAGCACCAAAATAATAGTTAAAAAAATATTCAAAATTTCAAACCATAGCAAAAACACGTTTTAAACTACATATTTTAGAGTACCGGCAAAAATATGTTTTCGAATAAAAACAGCATTTCAACCCTCCGTAACGGGCTCGGGGAGCGGAAAAATCATACCTATGGAGCCGTGTGCGCTCGTGTATAAATATGAACGAGTACATATACCTCGCTACTCCATGTATTGTGTAGGCTTGTTAATAAAGAATAAAATCGAAAATTCTTATATTATAATCCGTTACATAACTAATAGGTTAGTTTGAATCGTCTGCTTATTTAGTAGGCAGAGACACTGATGAACAATCACACCGTTATGACTCAGTTTCACCGCATTACGGCTTTTGACGTGGTTTTATGTCATCATCATCAATAGCAGCCTATTACTATAATACGTCCCTACCGAGGGGCACGAGCCTACCTGTGAAGGGTGATTACGCCGTAGTTGTCAACGCGGGCCCAGTGCGCATTTGCTGACTTCACGCACAATCTTTGAATCGCTTCGTAGGCGTGCGCAGGTTTCCTCACGATGTTTTCCTTCCCCGTACTCAGCGTCGGATAACGTAACTGTTATATTTATTAATTTTTTTGCAATGAATAGGTATAATAATAAATATCCACTGCCATTCACATGCGCCATCTAGCCTCAAGTTAAGCGTGAAGATTTGTGTGGGTACTAAACAACGGATAAACATACTTCTATACTTTTTTTTTGTAAATACATACATATCATACATAGAAAACACCCAGACTAATACAAACAGACATGTTCATGCACACAAATTTTTGCACTGCCCGGGGATCGAACCCGGAACCTTTGGTGTAGTAGCCGAAGTCTCAACCATTACACCAAATGGGTCGTCCAATAAAAGTAATCTGTTGTATTATAATGAGTAAACAATCATCACCATACGATTCACTCTTACGTAAGCATCTACGTGATACATTCGCTGTTTTGACCATATCACATTCGCAGTATTGACCAGCGCCAGTATAATCCTCCGCAGTGCAACCCTAGGCCGGCCACTCTACACAATAGCAGGTCTCTTGTGAGCCCGGACTACCGACAACACATGTCCGCGGTCAACGGATTGCTTGTAGATATAGCAAGGGGATAGACATGACAGAAAAAATATATTATACAGGGTGAATTGAATCATTGGCGTCCATTTGACATATGATTGTACTCATATTATGGAATGTTTTTATGGGAACCTAATGTCATATAGATTTATTATAAAAGATTTACACAATAAATCGTAAATCAATAGATTACTATTATTATCACATTGCATTGAAAAATTTCGTAGTTTGTTATAGCTCATACAAATAAATAAACAATAATTTATTCAGCGCACCCGCGCCACCTACATCACCGCGCCTGCATCGCCCACTGCCACACCATCGGCCTCATATTTGGAGGATGTACTTTAAATCACGAGTAGGTTCTTATTTAAAAGAAAATGCCAATGATCTCACCTTGTTTATAAATAATTACCAAATTGTTGGCGTTAGCTAGTGTGTTTGACTGATGATTGCTCAAGTAAAGCAATTGTCTCAATGCTCAGTCGACGGATGATCCGAAAAATATCCCGCGTTCTCTTGTGCTTTGGAAAACACGTAAAGTTTGGCCTCTGCTACTAACTCCTAAATTGATCTTACTAGGTGACAGACTCGTCCCGTGAAATAAGAGTGTTTTGTACTCATGTGTGTTGGGATGAGGACACTATAGCTATTAAAATTACCTGGTATAAGAGACCTAGCATCTGTGGTTTCGAGTGACGGGCGCAGGACAGTGTTGACGGAAAATAATAACTACCTACTGTTGTTAATTTTCTTCAACACTGCATCTGTCATGATAAGTGATACTCTTACAAGGGCAGGTTATAATTTTTAAATGTCTTTTCTGAGTGTTGTTATCTCTATGCAGTGATTTACCCACTGCACGTACGTGTTTCGGAGCTCCTATGGAAATTGCTAACGGGGGAAATGCACGCCTTATTCCGAACACTGCACTCGGCTGTGGCACTAATTAATATTACACACTTACTTAGATTAGGTCTGACGTTGATGTCTTAATATCAATAGAATGGGTTATTTCAAATTACGTTATCCGTCAACACTGCTCAGCGCCTGTCACCCGAGACGACACAGGTAAGGTCTCTTATACCCGGTAATTTAAATAGCTTAAGTGCCCTCAATCAGGGAACACAGAAGTGCAAAACACTTCTATTTCACGGGACAATATCTGTCACTGCGGTGGTAGGTACCTACCTAGACGACTCAGTACTGAGTCTAGTAAAGTTACTTTAAATGAATGTTTGTAACTCTGATTTTGTCTTGCATACTTGAGGCAAAAGATATTAAATTTAGCCAGTTCCGTTTTAAAAAATGCTTTCTCATACAATTTCATAGAAAGTTTGAGTAAATATGTGTTTCGATTAGCTCTCAAATTAATGCGATAACTCGCACTTGCTTACTCAAACTAATTGAATCAACTTTTGATGTCACCATGGTTTATGTTCTAAACGGGACGGTCAGTGCGCTCACCTGATGGTGATTGATACGCCTGACCATGGCGGATGAGAAAATTCATAACGGTTAGGAGTAATTATCTTTCATCATCACTGCGAGATGTTAGGTTTCTTATATCTTGTAATTTAACTAGCAAATAGTAAGGATTTTGCCCATAATCTCCTCTCCGAGCTTCGCATGTTGTGAGTTAAAATTAGAAGTTTAAATGTAAAGTAGAATATGAATAGCTTAAGCTTCATCATTAAATGTCCCCACCGAGGGGCACGAGCCTACCCGAATAGGGTGATTAGGCCTTGAATTAATCGTCCACGCGGGCCCAGTGCGGATTGGACGACTTCACACAACCTTTGAATTGCTTCGCAGGCATGCGCAGGTTTCCTCACGATGTTTTTCTATGCCGTAAGGACATCGGATAACGTACATATATTTTTCGAAAATTCGAAATACATTGGTACGTGGCGGGATTTGAACCTGAGTTCCATTCTATTTAAACATTTTAAAAAGTGCTTTTTTGGCCAATCAGATGCACTGTTTCTCATTTAAGGCAAGAAACGAAAGTTGTATGAATTTTAACTGAAATGCGGACTGAGACGATTACATTTTGTTCTGTATTACTATCAGTTTACCTTTTCCTTCTGCGTTAATATAAGAAATATTTGTGTGAACATTAACTCATTACGGAACCGGAACGCCCTCTAAAACAATTCGCCTAATCGTACCAAAACAGCCAATTGCAACACCATACAAAATGCATAGGTCTCTTTAATTGCCTATTCTCTAGTCCTGCAAATTATACATTCACGCCCCGAGCTGCAGCGGTCGACATAACTATTCCTGATACAAAGCAAACATTAGCCCAGCCATGCATTATTGTCAAGCACAGGATCGCAATTTGCTATTCCAGTTCACAATAAATCACGTGACATGTCATACAAAAATCAACCTCAACAACCCACAAATAAAGTTTCAAATTGACTATAACGTACTTGTAACATATTGTGTTCTCACACTAGGCGCTTTTATACATGCAGCGAGCTGGCAAGTCGCGCACGCACCGTTGGTTAGAAGCGACTATGACAAAGATTGGAGGCAACTACGGTTGGCTTTATTAATACACCGTGTTTTCCGGCCGTATGGACCGCGCGGAAAATGGCGACCAATCATTGCGTCATGATTGGTTGGGTTAATGTAACACTAAGTGTCTAGTGGGTACAGTGTTCGCTAAGATGGACCCGGAAGTCGTGGGTTGGAATCCCGAGAGAAAAGTCACTTTCTGCGTCTTTTCCTTAATTAAGACATTGGAGGCTGAAACACCTGATTATCTGAAAACTCAAACTTAAAGATTATCCCGGATACAATCATAGAATCGTAACACCTACCATTCCGCATTGGTGGGTTACGGCGCAATCATACCATAGCTACGAGTATGTGTACGGGAAGGCCTTCCCCTGCTGTGGGAAACAATAAGGCTGATAATGTAGCGTAAGCTGCGGCTTTAGCTAAGGCAAAACTGAAATTTTAGTTATAAACATTGGTTTAAATGTAATTCAACTGCTAGGGATTGCCCTAGCAGTTGACATACATCTGCTACATGCAACCTTAACCAGGTCATTGGTCCATTTGGCTCGACCCTAGACTGTGGGGACCTTCGCTTTTTTACGGCCGATACGTGGACCCAATCTAGAATCTCGTAAATACTGGGATTGGGACCTTTAAATTACTACCACCATAATATTATTATCATAATTATTCCTGTTTTTGACCATTTTATGTTAAATTCGTATTAACTTTTCTGTTATTATTGTATCAGATGATACCGCGCTTTAAAAGGCACACTAAGCCGTCGGTCCCGTCCACAATCTTTGGATGGTAGTCGGTACCACCCGCTTATCCACTACAGTCCGATCTGCTCAGTCATGCTGAGAAGGCATGCACTTTGGCATGTTATAGGCTGATAATGATGATCTCAGCATTATAATTACTTAATTCCCTAGGTTATAAAGTTTTCTTCCCTCTTGTGTTTTATGTATTGTATCCTTTGATATTCTGTATATATAAATAAATAAAATAAATAATATTTATTTATTTCCAAAAAGCAAAGCAAGTTCCATATTACATTTCAGGCTTATACACATGAATTAGTTTTTATAGATAAAATACCAAATGTAATTATTAATTATAATAAAATTGGGACTTTAAGGACCGATTCTTTAGCAGCGGCCACTGCACTAGGCTTACGCCTGAAACGCAGGAACCCTAAACGATTACATAACAATAACAATTAACAATGGCTGGCTCGGTAAACAAACAAATTTATTAAAGGGAGCAGTTAGATGAGGAATGGAGAAAGATAGATATGATTCTTTATTGCACACCAAAAAAAAGATACATATTTAACAACAAATGAAGGGAAATAATGCAATTCAGGCGGCCTTATCGCTTGGAGCGATCTCTTCCAGACAACTTCACAAACATAGAAAATTAACAACATGACAGGGCAAGGCAGTGCAAAGTAAGAAAAGCTTAATTCAACTTATAAATACATACATAATTATATTTCAACATTAACATATATACACATATAAAATATAAATAAACATAAAAAAATATATGTAAATATAAAATACATATATAAATCATATATTATATATATTATAATATATATATATATTATTATATAATATATATATATATTATTATATATATATATATATATAATATATATATATATATATATATATATATAAATATAAATAAACATAAAAAAATATATGTAAATATAAAATACATATATAAATATCATATATATTATATATATATATATATATATATATATATTATAATATATTACTCTACATAAATAAAATATCTAATACATTTATATTATTGATATGAAAACAAAGATAAGCTTATATTAATAAATTAAGGTATAAGGAATATAACATACATAATAATATGATACATTCATAAATAAAAATATTTAAAAAAATAAAAAATAAAAATAATAATAATGTTAATTTAAAAGGTAAAATTCTTTTACGCGACTTTTGAAAACAGTTAGAGAAGAAGACTGACGAATGGACATTGGCAGAGAGTTCCACAGTCGAATGGATTGAACAGCAAAAGACTGGTAATGAATGGGAAGAATGAGAAGGAAAAGCAAGATTAAGTTTTAAAGATGAACGCAGACCACTATAATGAGAAGACTGTAAGAAACTAAATTTCTCTTTGAGATAAGCTGGTGCCACTCATTTGAAAGGATAGTGTATAAAGCGAAAGAACGTGAAGATCACGGCGTTGGCGTATAGGAAGCCATTTAAGTTTTGCACGATAAAAAGAAATACGATCGTATTTACGAATACCATAAATTATCCTGATACAAAAATTCTGTAGTCTCTCTGACTGTTTAGGAAATCTCACTAAGATCCAATAACTACAATCAGCATAGTCCAAGATGGGAAGGAGCAATGCTGAACTAAGCAATCTTAGTCGGAATAGGTAATAGATTCCGCAACCTATTCAATGATGAATGAATGAAGATATATCTATAAAATAAAATAAAAACACACAATGAACTCTAAGGCAGCATATGTCAGTCAAATTGTGTGTGTGTGTGTGTGTGTGCGTGCGTGCGTGCCTCAAAAACGAACCGCCAAAGAGAATACAGTTGTAGGCTTTTGTTTAGGTAAATGTACGCTCATTCGAAATATGTGTATGTGTGCTGTCGCTGCATTCGGAACACTTTTTTGGATTGTTTTGTGAGTACATCACGTATCTAAACTTTTTACATCATTGATTGTATCTAATAGTGTGTGGTTAAAACGTTTTTTTCTGATAAGGATACACGGTGTATCAATAGCGGTTCCTCGCCTATTTCCTGACTTTCCCATTGGATGGCCATGTTACACGCTACACTCGTTACAGGCCTGATCAGTAACCGGTCGTGCACTTTACGCCTGTTAAGCCTACAGCCCTTTGTGCTCGTCTCTTATTAGTATTTTTATTGGGGTCGGTATGCCGGTTATGTTAGACGAGGTTATTGTTTATTTTTATACTGTTAAAGTTTAAAATTACGGTAAAGTTTTGTTAAAACAGGCTTTTTTTCTTTTTTATGCATGGTGAAAGAATAGCTTTTCTATATTATTTTTCGTGATTAAGCTGAAAATGAATAAAAATGTAGACAGTGCAATGTGTTGCTTTTACTAAGACCATTTTCATAGGAAGTCACGTATTGTACTAAAATATCCAATTCTAGCCTACTTTAAATAAATTGGGGGCCATTTGACTGCTACGTTAGATTATGGGAGAAACTACTTTTTGCGTTGAGTTAACCCTGCTGCATCTGTGAATAGTTGTTTGGGCATAGGGTCCATTAGAAAAAGTGAGCCATCGTTTGAACAGCCCCTCAAAGATAATGACCAAATCATCCTTAGGTACTCCGACCTACTAAAGTCTCAAAGGCTATTTAAGACTTACAGGTCAGTCACAGATAACAATTGTTTTTTTGCCATTGTTCCGCTTTGACGCTTGCAATACCAGAAGCACAACATGCGCGTTGTCGACCTTTTTAAAGATACCTATTAACTCGTCTCTTAAAGGCCCCCATACAATACTCCCCAGGGAAAACTGACCTGCAAAGTTTTTCTTTCGTCAAAGATGCAATCTTTAGTCTTCGGATTTATAGATAAACGCTTGAGACACACTTGAGAAAACTTTTATAGTCTTTTGCCCTTTCTTGAACTTGCACAGCTGTCGAGCATGACAGTACCATGTGATGGCGGCTCTACATTAGTGCTGTGAAACTCCGTAAACACGCGCGAACGTGAACGGTTTTCGAGGGGTTCAAGTACTAGGTAATTGACTCGATACTGAGTCGTCTAGGTAGGTACCAGGTACGCAGTTCCAGATATAGTACCGTGAAACAGGAGTGTTATGTGTTTCGGTATGAGAGCACTGTAGCTTGTGAAATTACTAGGTATAAGAGACCTAACATCTGTCGTCTCGGGTGTCGGCCGCAGTAAGGTATTGATGGAGGATAATAACTGTCTATCAGTTGTTGATCTCCTTCAACGCTCCTCAGTCATGGTTAGGCGTATCACTTACAATCAGGTGAGCATCCTGACCGTCCTGTACACTTATATAACATAAAAAAAGAACGTTCACGCCTGTTCCCGATCAGAGTCGGTATTTGTTCCGCGACAAAGAGTTCGCGCCTCGTCGCGCTTTTTATTATTATGTTTTTTTTTTGCCTTACTCATACACGCCCATTCCACATTCACGGCCCATTCTAATCATACCTTCAATACTAAGTTAATACAGAAATACGTTACACCACAAACAAAACTCGATGGGTTTCGATGTATTTCAGTACCACTATTTAAAAACTTTCTTAGAACGTAAATTGCTGTTGACAACAAAGTTATTGCAACAGCAGTTTCTACGTTCATTTCCTTGAACTGGTGCCGTGAATTCACGGCGACAATTTGACACGGCACCAATATGGAGCCGCCATGTCAGTAAAAAAGACATGTCAAACTAATTGTCAATCCCTCACTCAGAGCATTTCGATCGACGTCTGATTGGCGACTCAGCAGACGTCCGCATTCGAGCTATTGAATATTCACCGTGGAATCACGGCATCAACCCGTCAGCGCGCATACATAAATCCAATCAAGGCCGAAGAGACCCGGCGATGTTCGTTCGGTACGTGTTTGTATGTTGTTGCTCGCATGTGCCGTGTGCACCAATGCAGCGGTAGGGCCAGGGTTGGTGCGGGCCGGTTCATAATTTGTGTTTTGTTTAATCTAATAACCGCATAGATTCCAGATACATTAAACAATTATAAGAGCGTCGGTGGCTCAGTGTTGTGGACTGTCGCCTTCCCACCGGGAGGGCTGAGGTTCAAATCCCGACACGTACCAATGTATTTTCGAATTTTCGAAAATATATGTACGTTATCCGACGCTCTTACGGTGAAGAAAAACATCGTGAGGAAACCTTCATGCACGCCTGCGAAAAGATTCGAAGGTTGTGTGTGAAGTCCTCCAATCCGCACTGGGCCCGCGTGGACGACTAAGGCCTAATCACCCTATACGGGTAGGCTCGTGCCCCTCGGTGGGGACATTTAATGAGCTGATGATGAAACAATTATTCGTGTCTGTTGTAGCTAAAGGGTTTTATAGCAGTAACAGGTTAACATACCAACCTCTATTACGCTATGAAAGTAACCTATCGCAGTTCACTGAAAGGTTTCAGGGCTCCTGGCAATTTCTACAAAACAAAACATGTACAGTAGGTATATATTCTAAAAAACCCTCGCTACAAATAACTCCGCGTTTAAACTCCCCCTTGCTTGGAAACATCAGTATTTTTAGACCCAAGGGTTTTTCTGGAGGTTAGAATGTTGGTCAGTCCTTCTATCCTTTAATGTTTTAAATAGATGCCAGTATTAATGTAGAGAATACAGCGATATTAGGTGCTTAAATTGACTTTATTGGCTGATATTTGACTGGTACTTAACCTAATGTCTATTATATAAAGTGCTTGTAAGAAGAGTAAGTACTCAACAACAGATAAACATACACAACATACATTTGACGACCCATTTGGTGTTGCGGTTGAGAGGTCGGCCGCGACACCAAGGGTTCCGGGTTCGATCCCCGGGCAGTACAAACATTTGTGTGCATGAACATGTCTGTTTGTAATGGTCTAGGTGTTTTCTATGTATAATATGTATGTATTTACAAAAAAAATGTATATATGTATGTTTATCCGTTGTTAGTACCCATAATACAGGCTTAACGCTTAACTTGGGGCCAGATGGCGCTGTGTAAATGTCAGTGGATATTTATACCTAAAATATACTTTATTTGTAAATAAATACATATTATACATAGAATACACCCAGACTATTGGTCTGGGTGTATTCTATGTACACATACATGTTCCTGCACACAAATGTTTGTAATGCCCGGGGATCGAATAGAGTAGCTTAAATATTTATTAAGTGAGTAATAGCCGATTATCAAGTGACGCTCTTGTTTTGTTTAATAATTATACGGAATTTTATAATAACGTCTATAACCGTTTTAGATTAACCGTAAGAGCGTCGGATAACGTACATATATTTTTCGAAAATTCAAAAACACATTGATACGTGGCGGGATTGGAACCTCAGTCCACCCGGTAGGAGGGCGACAGTAATTATAAATAAATAAGTAATAACAAGTTTCTTGGGTATTCAAAAGTAACTTTTTGAAATGTATTCAAATAGAGTAATCGGAGTTAAGGTTTTTCACAGCCCTACGGAATGCAGGTACCGTGGGGAAGTCATTAGTACTAATGGCTGATCCACTCCCGTCAGATTTAGTGCGGTTATCGTATGTGAGCGCGTATGTACTATCAATTATACCAAGATATTGACTGTATGGACGTTCTAGAAACTTCCAATCGAAGCCCGAATCGAATGTTCTGGTAATATTGTTACATCGAGATTTCGTGGTGCTGGCGATTTGGGATAGTTTTAGCTAGACCAAGGGTTTCAGGTTTGATCCTTGTGCAGTAGGTACCTACGAACATATATGCCTGAATATATCTGTTAATATTCGTCTGGGTGTTTCCTGGGTCTTAATTGTAATACAAATATAATATACACATAAAAAAAATATCACTTGCAATTCCCATATTAAAGGCTGAGTGATTATTTGAAATGACACCGTGTTATATGACAAAGTTTTGAACTCTTATATGTACAATATGACAAACTTTTGAATTCGTATTTTCCATTCATTTTATTTCTTCACATTTTGTTTGTGAAATATGGGCATTAACAGAATTATTTCTTTATATTGCAATAAATGAGAATTTTTATTTGGGATACGAATTCTCATATAAAATCGCCTTCTTTAGATACAATACACCCTTTTTATTTTAGCAATTTAATTTCAGTAATGCCATAAACAATTACCAGGGAGTTTTACATCGGGGTACGAAGACGCTAAAATTTAAGAGGGTACAAATTTCCATAGGGGAGGCTCGGCTAAGTCGGCCATTATCGTATTTCATAGCTGTCATAAAAATTTAAGGTTCCACGGACGCACCGTAATAGTATCCGATGTGGTGAGGCTGGATTTATATACATAATATGTTTCATATATATTTCGATTTTTTTGTGTGTGTTGTCTTCCGATTTGGAGGGCGCAGGTTCATATCCCGCCACGTACCACTGTGTTTTCGAATTTCCGAAATTGTATTTACGTTATCCGACGCTCTTACGGAAAACGTAGTGAGGAAACCTGCGGACGCCTGCGAACAGATTCAAAGGCTTTGCGTGGAGTCGGCTAATATGCACTGGGTCCGCGTGGATGACTAAGGCCTATACACCCTATACGGGTAGGTTTGTACCTCCTATACATTATAACGTGTGGCAGGTTATACGAAAATTGACACGATGCCTACTCATCCTGTGGACAACCAAGGGTGTGGGTGTAAAGTAAGAGGTCGTACAGGTGGCTAGGTGTTTTTTATTTAACCTTTTCCTTCCTTTCACTACCGTTGACGGATATATCTAATATTTTAGTATTTATTTTATCTGTGCTAATATGAACAATTGATTTTCAAATATGTCTGGAAGCCTTGCGGTTAAATATTCTGCTATCTACAACCTGCTAGCCAAGCACCGAGATTAAACATGGCAAAACGCTTCACTATTGTGAAGTAGGCCCTGAGACCAAGAAATCATTGTTGTGTGTTTTAAACAAAACATGCCGAAATAAATTAAACGATAAAATTAATTTACAAACATTTCAACTAGCAAATTGTTATTTATTACAGATCAAGCCGTAAGTGGTATCGTCCAGAGCCACGCATCTGTCATTAGCTGAAATGAGTTCCATTCAATAGTACAATGAAGTGCAATCTGTGTGCAATCTAGGTACACATTTGTTGATTGCGGTACGTATTGTTAATATGCCATGCTTTAACTAAAACGTGGTTAACTGACAAACACAACTTTTAGTTTTCGGTGTTAGTAGGATAAAATGTTCACAAACATGTTTGTTTATATTGGTTTGGGCCTTCCATGTGTTATATGTATGTATTTCCAATTGTATGGAAAGTCATCATCATCATCTCAGCTCATTATATGTATGAGGGGCACGAGCCTACCCGTAAAGGGTGCACAGGGTGTCGTCCCCGCGGGCTCAGTGCGGATTAGCCGACTTCACACACACCATTCGATCTTTTCACAGGCGTACGCAGGGTTCCTCACGATGTTTTCTTCCGGCGTAGGAGCGTCAGATAAACGTAAATATATTTTTTAATATTCAAAAGAACATTCGTACGAGTATGTGGCGGGATTTGAATCTGCGCTCTCCAGATCGGAAGGCAACAGTCCACACCAATGAGCCACCGACGCTCTGGAAATGGTATGGAAAGTGGCTGTCGTAAATCAGTAAAATGTTAAGTCGTATGAAAATCCGATCATTTGTATAAAACAGACGCTCGTATTTTTTCACAGTACTATAAACCAACTGTTTTGAACACATTCAAATGAATACAAATCTTCGGGGACACACACGGCGCCATCTAGTACCTCGTGCTAGGCAACTAACTAATTATGGTAACTAAACATCAGTTGAACATACTTGTAATTGCTTTTCTTCAATGTGTATCCATCTTTCACAAAATAAAATACGCAATACAGACAGACATCATGTTCACAAATATTTAAACAGTACGGGCGTTGAACCCGTAACTTCTGGTGTAGTAGCAAACTTCTCAACCAGCCCTTTTAAGGAGGTAGGTAAAGGAAGCCAATTTATAAACCTTATAGGTCAATTCTGAAGGGTCAGTATTTAAAAATAACAATAGGTAAGTATATACACTATAACATTTTCCTCTTCGAAATTCAATTTGTTACCCCACAAAGAATGGTTTTAAAAATACCGATTTTCCCCGAGTGAAACTTCGCACCCTTCTCAATAGTTGTAGTTCCTAACCCCCGTTCCCCACACTCATGCAAATAGCCAAGCAACCCCGTCTCACCCTATTTTTTTCAAATCGTTATGCTAATCGATTTTCTTTCAGGTTTTCGAATGCGGTACGTTCATCTTGTATATAACAGAAATGTATTTTTTTATATTCCATAGGCAGATGAACGATGAGATGGTGCAACTGGTGATAAAAGATACGGCCATTCATGAACACTCGTATCTTTAAAGAGGCAACGAGTGCATTGCCAAACTTCACAAAGAGATGGGCAAAAGGTAATGTAATTAATAAATAAATGAATATCCACTGACATTCACACAGCGCCATCTAGTCCCAAACTAAGCATTAGTAATATGGGTACTAAACAACGGATAAACTTACTCGTATACTTCGTTTTTGTAAACATTTGGTGTAATGGTTGAGACGTCGGCTGCTACACCAAGGGTTCCGGGTTCGATCCCCGGGTAGTACAAACATTTGTGAACATGTCTATTTGTAAATGGTCTGGGTTTCAATGTATAATATGGATGTATTTACAAAAAAATATATAAGTATGTTTATCCGTTGTTTAGTACCCATAATACAGGCTTCACGCTTTACTTGGGGTTAGATAACGCTGTGTGAATGTCAGTGGATATTTCTTTATTTAAAACACCCAGACAAAAAGAGATGTTCATACCCAATTCATACCTAGTAATTCCGATAGCGTTACCAACTCTGCTAAACAGAAGGCTCACGTTGTTTCACGCGGGCTCGGAGCAATTGGGCCAGTCAGACCATTTGTTAAAGCATGTCTTTTAATTTCGGGCCATCAACTAATCGAGTGTGGTGACAGCAGCAGATTATAAAACTGTCACCAATCCTACCATTCCTGCAGGTTCCGTAAGAGGTGATTTAGGGACTTATTCGTCAGAGAACATGTAGCATAGCTGTGGTAGCTTCATTGGACATTCATTAGTGTTATATATGGACCTAAATTTAATAAATACATTTCTGATTTTGATTATAACATTACACCTAACTTTTTATAGGTCCCGACTGTTATCTTTACCGCGCCTACTAGCAAAGGTCTGTGGGAATTACTAAATCCAGCAGTGAACTATCACTGGCTTGGGAATGGGATCACTTACTAACCAAAGTGCTAGTTAAGAGCTGAAAGGGGTCCCAGCATATAATTTAAAGACACTGGCCAACTTAAAATATTCGCAAACATATTTTTCACTGTCATGGCAGTTTCGATCGGCGCTTTAATTGCTTAAGGAATAATTGAGGGCATAAAGCCCTTTAAACCACGGAATCATCATCTTTGTTCTCCATCAATCAGTACATTCAACTTACCTAACAGGGAAAAATTAAATAAGTGGTTTACACTATGCTGTCTCCCCTTGCGATTCGAACCTACGACCCCCGGATCCAGTAACGACCTAAACTCAACGTTAACGTCTATTAAGAAAAAGCTTAAATATACGTCATCATCATCATCATCAGCTCAGTAAACGTCCCCACCGAGGGGCACGAGTCTACCCGTATAGGGTGTTAAGGCCTTAGTCGTCCACGCGAGCCCAGTGCGGGTTGGACGACAAAATTAAATATACGTAGAGAATAATTCGAATCGTGTACAAAAGAACGCCATATTCCTTTGCCAATAACAACTCGAACTTTTCATATTTTCTACAATGTGACACCAATTTGCGGGAGATCCCATAAATAACGTCTTCATTTACATACTTTGTTAGTTATACGCCATTATACGAGTATACCTACATTGTCATATTACATAATGTACAAACTATCTTTAAGAAAAGCCGCAGCTGTGCTATTCTAATTTGTGCTTCCCTCTCTTTCTAGTTCACTGGGAAAACCAGCGAAGCGCGCCGATGGGCGGAGCGTATACAACGACCAGAACATGGAGACCTACGAAAAATGTATACATTTACACCTCAAAGTACTGTAACGCGGTAACAAAGGGAGACGAGGCGGTTCAATGTAGACTGGTTAGTCTAAATATCGCCTGAATGAACATTGGCTGATCTAGACCACGCCCAGTTGGAAAATGCATTTCCAAGATTGCTATGCAGATGGCATTCGGGGTAAGAATGGAAGTTCGCAAGGATTTGGCTCAGCACTGAATGGTCGTCTTGTTTTTTCCGCAAGCTTTTAGGAGATGACGCGACTGCGGTGTTCTAGCACTTTTCAGATATTGGACGCTGGGAAAATTGTGCCATGTGACGAGCTTATTTGAATAACACACATTCAAATATTATCAAATCAAGTATTATAATCCTTGCATATTAGCTTATAATGAGAGCGTCGGTAGCTCAATGGTGTCGACTGTTGCCTCCGAACGATAGAGACCAGGTTCGAATCCAGTCGTATCAATGTGCTTTCGATTTTTCAAAATTATATGTACGTTATCCAAGGCTCTTACGGTGAAGAAAAACATCGTGAGGAAACCTGCGCCTGCGAAGAAATTCAATGGTTGTGCGTAAAATCGCCCAATTCGCACTGGGCCCACGTGGACGACTAAGGCCACACACCCCTTATGCGTAGGCTCGTGCCGTTCAGTGAGGACATTTCTTGAGCTGATGATGATGACGATTCTTTCCCTACACTAATATGCGTGCATACATTCATTTATTACGGCACTATGTCACTATAAATCTAACCCCTTAGACAAAAATCATTCTTTGGCAAAATACTTATTAGTTAAAGACGTTTTCCAAAGAACTTATTTTACCCTACTAATTCAACAATGGGTTACGTTGCAAATTTCGTTTATTGCGTAATTATTGGGGAGGTATTTGTCCAGCCGTGGACTTATATTGCACTGATCACTTGTGCTTGTTCACGACTAGGTATCATCCTAAAATGATAGCCGGGACGGATTAAAGTGCCCTTCGAAGGAATCAGGTGATTCAACCTGCAAGGTCTTCACATAACTAGGAAAAATTGCACAAAGTGACGTTTCCCCGCGGGATTCGAAGCCACAATGGGTAACGCTGTTTATTTATAATTAAACAAGCGACCCGCCCCGGCTTCGCACGGGTGCAATGCTGTGAATAGGCACGCACCCGCCGCTCCGGCCGGCTGGTACCCGCAAGCCTCAAAAATAACAGTATTCCTCTATACTATGTGCTATACGTATAAACCTTCCTCTTCAATCATTCTATCTATTTAAAAAACCACATCAATATCCGTTGCGTAGCTTAAAGATTTAAGCGTACATAGGGATATAGGGTCATAAAAAGCGACTTTGTTTAATACCATGTAGTGATATAGCATTTCAACCATTCGAAGGTTATTTGTAGAGTTGCCACACACATGTTTAAATTGTTTAAAATGAAGTGTTGACTACATGATTGAGTCAACGAGCAGGGCTTTACCAAGCCGGGTATAAAGCCGAGTGCACACGTACCGCATAAGCCGGTGGGCAGATGCGGCGTGATGCGATTTGCTCTCACACTTCGTTACTCGCGCCAGCAACTCCCTTATTGGTATAGAATTATATAATTTGCGTGTCGGCCATGATTGTTTTTGGGAGGTCGATGACCTTGGACGATGGTTTGGTGTTCTGATTTGGTGGATCTCCAATAGAAGTGTTTTAACAACAACCAATCTACAAATATTGTATCATCCCTATAAAAATCACTTATTATATTATTTGTATTCGATACTACATGCGTCAGACATCATGGGTTCCATCCAGGTTCGATAGCAACAATATTTATATGACTCTCTTTGTCATGTAAAAGTTGTTACTCAAAGGTTATCCCGTCAAGAGATCTCGTCAAGATTTACAAAAATCTCCTCCTTTTTACTCGAACTAAAAGTCAAGAGGAAAAGGGTCAGTTGATACTTGATCTAATTTTCCTTCAAATTTATTCACGAACATGGAAATTTGAATTCGGTTTCAATGATCTCGAATCAACAGGGTCAAAACGAGTTTAATAACGCCTGAAGTCAGCGTTCGATATTACTACATGCACAACTCATAGTGTGCGGCAAAATTCTGCTCATCGCGTGAGTTGGGGCAGAAGTTCATTCATAATCACGTCGCTCATTACATGTCATTTGGCTTTTGATTTTGTACCATTTTGACGCCTTAAGGTCAAAATTTAATGAATAATCGGTCATTTTTATTTGATTTTTCTTTATGATTTTGGATCTGGTTAGTTCTTGTTTATCTAAGCCCAATCCCTTACATATGTGTGACGAAAATTAATATCTAGACCTTTTCTAGGAGTCCTATTCATTTATTAAAACAAAAATGATTTAATAATAAATACACAACGGATAAACATACTTATATACTTTTTTTTTGTAATCATCATCATCAGCTCATTAAACAACCCCACCGAGGGGCACGAGCCTACCCGTATAGGGTGATTAGGCCTTAGTCGTCCACCCGGGCCCAGTGCGGATTGGACAACTTCACGCACAATCTTTGAATCTCTTCGCAAACGTGCGCGAAGGTTTACGTGTACGTGGCGGGATTCGAACCACAGTCCTCCCGGTAGGAGAGCAACAGTCCACACCATTGCGCCACCGACGCTCTTTTTTTGTAAATACATACATATTATAAATAGAAAACAACCAGACCATTACAAACAGACATGTTCATGCACACAAATGTGTTTGCCTGAGGATCGAACTCGGAACCCTTGGTGTTGCAGTCGACCTCTCAACCGCAACGCTAAATGGGTCGTCATAATTAGTACATCATTATTCAATTGCACCTACCATCGGTTCGAAATACTTCTTCAATTGAGATAATCTAATATTATTAGGATTATTATGAATATCGAAAATATTCATTAGTGAATATGAATCTATACTACAGAAAACATGGTACTAACATTAAGAACCAATACCGCAGACTTACATACTTTTAAAGACACAAAAAGCGGACAAGGGTGCCATTCATTCCCCACAATATCTCATCCCGAGTGGAAATCGGGAGGAATAAAAACGGTTGGAGGATTGGGAGTCAGCGATGCGAACCACGTCGGGAAGCGAGCCATGTATAGATACAGATGGCGTTCTATTGTCATTGTAATGAAGAGCCGGATATTCTGTTATTGCTTATTTTATTAAGTATATTTTACCATGAACCATCCCACAGATAGAGTATTCCTCCCCAAAGATAATATTAAAATCACATTTCACTGTAGTAGGTGCCTAAGATAGAAAAAAATATTTTATGTAATGTTACTTGCTGCTACGGAACCCTCCACTGGCGAATCCCACTCGCGCTTGGCCAATTTTTTTCTTGAACAGGAAGCAAACTAGCATACGGTTCACCTGATGGTAAGTAACACCACCGCCCATGAATATTTCCAAGACCTGAAGTCCCAGACATGGGATGGCGGACCTTTAAACGAGTGCTCTTTTTTTACCGGGTCGTATCGCTCCGGAAATGTATCCAGTGAGAGTTTATTCCACAGTTTTGCCGTACGTTGCAGAAAAATGACAATAGAATTGAACTGTGAAAGACCACAATCATCCAGGTGGTGAGGATGAAATTTGGAGTTCCTCCGAGATGTACGGAACTCAGCTGCAGGAACAATCCTAAACATCTCATGAGATCATTTTCAATATTTCCATAATAAAAACACTGGCACAATTAGTCGCACAGAAAAAAAAAATCTTAACTTGATTATTCTTAACTTTTTAAATGTTGGGTCTTATTTGATAATGGAGCATAAATATTCTCATTGTTTTCATTAATTGCTTTTACTATTGTATCGTCCCTATCAACTGTTTTGAAGTAGTTTTTCTATTTTCGTAAATAACTGTAACTACCAACTTTACTATCTTCATCATCAGCTCATGTCCCCACTGAGGGACACAAGCCTACCTATAAAGGGTGACAAGGCCTTAGTCGTTCACGCGGCCCACTGCGGATTGGCCGACCACACACTAAACCTTTGAATCTTTTCACAGGCGTTTCCTTCTACACCAATGAGTCACCGATGATACAGATTTAATACACAAGTTAGCAATTCAACTGTTGTCCCTTTACTGGATTACCTGTGAATTATAGGCCAAGCCACTTCATCATCGTCCTCTAACGTCCTACTGCAGGGATAAGGCCTAGCTCTGGGGAAATTGGGACCATACGAGTAGACCACTCTTTTTCTTAGTGTATCGATAGCAAAAACATAATCAAACCGTAGAAGACTAAAAGCTAGCTACGGTGAAACGTTGTCTGCAGCGTCATTAAATCCTGCTGAGAACAGCTACTTGGCCAAGCAGGACACGTCATAAGGTGAACCATCATTTAGGCCGCTTCACAAAGACAGTCTAAATCAAGACCACTCGAAAACACCCATCTGGCTAAATTGTCCCTACTCCACCTGTCAAAGTCCGAAGCCTATTTAAAGACTGCCAAGACAATTTCATCGCCAGGGGAAAGCCTCTCATCAAGTGGAATAACGGTAAAGAAACTGCCCACGCCAATGCTTAGACAACTTATCACCAGGTAGGTTCCATTCAAAGCAATATTTGTACGCATTAAAGCTATACACCAACTCAATCCTTTTTTACAAAACATATGCTTATAGCAAAGATGTCTCGAACCCACACAAATTCAATTCTGCATACAACACCGTGCCGAATCGCTTTAATGCAAAAATCCTCCGCGAGCG
>PQWD01001640.1:0-127747 GCA_019425675.1 Leucinodes orbonalis
AACACAGCACTTATATCTTGTACCGTTAAGCCAAGATATTAAGTTACCATTTTGTACTTAAAGCCAAATTATTTATTGAACGTTTAATGGTGTGCTAGTTTGAATTAGGCTTGGTATCAGTATAGGTGTAAAACCCAAATTGCCAAATATCATATAGATGGTGTAGTTGAAATTTGAACAATCTTCGATATGTTATGTGGTAGTAAAATTGCCGAGTATGAAGGACCTAACATCTGTTGAGAGAGACCTAACAACAGATGTTAGGTCTTTTATACCCGGAGACAGGCGCAGTGCAGCATTGATGGAAAACAAAATGCTATGCTGTAATGGTCAGGCGTATCACCTACCATCACCACTTTGTGACACAAAAAAGAACTCGGCCGCAAGAACAAGTCCAAACAACTCATAGTAAAACTAACCATGATACAGGTGGTAAATTATGCAATCTGAGGTCACATCAGATTTTGTTAATAATAGAGTTCTACTTAGCTTTAAATCGAATAGAAGTCTTATATATTTCTCTCTCAGTGTGATTGAGTGAGCGTCGGTGGCTCAATGGTGTGGACTGTCACCCTCCTACCGGGAGGGCTGAGGTTCAAATCCCGCCACGTGCCAATGTGTTTTCGAGTTTTCGAAAAATATATGTACGTTATCCAACGCTCTTACGGTGAAGGAAAACATCGTGAGGAAACCTGCGCATGCCTGCGAAGATATTCAAAGGTTGTGCGTGAAGTCGTCCAACCCGCACTGGGCCCGCGTGGATGACTAAGGCCTATACATCCTATACGGGTAGGCTCGTGCCCCTCGGTGGGGACGTTTAATGAGCTGATGATGATGTGATTGAGTGAATATATCAAAGTCGAAAAATATTGGTCTAAGTGTGCCTCCTTAATAAATAAATTAGTTCAATTCTATTTCAACCATAAAAGTTGTATTATCGATACAAATAGCGAGATAAGTGAGTAGTAGACGAGTAAACAAAAATATTATTCAAGTTGTCCATATTGCTAATATTGGTATTATCGAGCGAGAACGCGGCGAGGCGTGCTAATGACATCTGAGCTAAGTGACAAAGAAGCGGACTGTCAATGGCGCTCGCTCAGCTCGCTCGCTCAGTAAACAACCACGGATGGCTCGTATTGTAAGCACGTTACTCGTGGGAGAATTTATGATAAAAGGGTGTACTAGAAGCGATGTTTGAACGGGTAAAAACTTTCATGAGGTTTAAATTTAATTACAATCTCACTGCGGCTATATTTATAATACAAGAACCTCCGAGGCAGGAACTGCTGAATGTTTCAATAAATGTAAAATATATTTTTTAAGTATTTAAAATTACAATAGGAAACAATCAGGCCAATACAAACAATCATTTTGAAGTTGTCAAGGGTATAGGAAGCTCCGCCAAAATCTGTTTGAAACCGAATTAATGATAAAACATTTAAGATTTCAAATTGAAAATAGCATTATTTATCAATCAGGTTAGGTACTGGACTATATTCTATGATATTCATATTGGATTGGTATAGTCAATCCCTGATGGTCACGTTACTTTTTTGCCTAGTTGATATAAAAAGTTTAAAATGCATAAACACCGTGGGGATAACCAGGTTCTGATTTGCATCTAATTTGACTCTTATACACTTTGTCTTCCTGTCCCTTCTGAAAAAATAGACTCTGAGGACCTGCTTACATATTTATATTAATAAAAATATAGGGAAAGCAATGGGCAGTTTGGAGCGGGCTTTCAGGATCTTAGGCGTTTACCAACGCGGTAAACCCAATATGAGGTTGGAGGTCTAGAGTTACTCATATAACTCGTAGCTAGCAACCAGTGTTAGCAAGTTGAAGTAGCAGTGAGTGGGGCACATGGTGCCTAGAACTAAAGGCCGATGGGGCGAAAAGATTCTACAATGGTGTTAATACAAATTAAAAAATCGACCCCAACCAGGTGCACCGATAACCCATTAATGGTGGCGGGAAGCCGACGTATATCGCAAGGAATGATAATGATAATTTTGTGAGTCTCTCTTCATTAATACCTCTTATAATTGCGATCCTGTCATTCAAGTTTGATTTAAAATTATTTAAAAGAGACACCCTAAAAGCGACTACATAATAGCTTCTAATCCTATCAAAGTACTCCGAAATGTTTCCAATAACAAGCCCTCGATACAGAACTTAGAATCGGGGGCAATTCAGAAACTAAAAAGAAATACTCTAAAAACCAGCGGAGATATCTGAGATATCTTAGATCGGCTGGATGCCAAAGGCCGACGATGACACGTGTTACAGAACTGGAAACATGACGTCCACGTTGGGACGTTATTACTAAAAGAATAGCATAGTTTGTAGAAAAAAACTTCATGCCTGTAATCAATAATTTAAGAAGTGTGGGAGAGCCATGCACAAATTGGCCCGTTCGACCGAAAGACATCGTGGCTTCGCAGATAACCGGGTGAAACAATATTAGGCATTCTGTTTTGGCGGGAATTCCGCTTCCCCCTTCCTAGATTTCCTTTTCTTGACTATAATCCATTATTGGTATTATATTTATTACAATAATGCAAAATATATATATTGCATTATTGTAATATATATATATATTCCAGGCTAATAGTTTCGGTCTAGATGCGCTGTATGAATATCCGTGGATATTTAATTATTTTTTGAAGTGCCTTTCGAAGGTAGGTCACGCTCGGCGCTATATCTGGGGGCACAGGAGTGCCCCCGCCGAGTCGAGCGCGCAGCAAACACTGCCGTACCATCCTTTACAGGATCTATTTCGCCGCATTTTCAGGCCCCAATTTGAGAACCTTTGGATAATACCAGAGCGCTGAAATTTTCGTCATCTAGTAAGATATAATAACATACTTTAAACCCAAAATTTCAAGTCTGTAGGTCATTTAGTTCCGACGTTAAGCGAAAGCAAAGTTTCGCATTTTCGACAGATAGACACTCACTCACTCACTCACTCATGATCATCAAAATAGAACTAGTACTTCCCATTAACTCAGAGAGCTGAAATTCGGTACAGGGTTAGGGTTTAATGGTTCATAAAGGGAAAACTATAAAAACTTGGATAATCGAAGATCTGGAGTACCTGGTGAACCTGCTTAGATAACAAAATCATCAAAATAGAACTAGTACTTCCCATTAACTTAGAGAGCTGAAATTTGGTACAGAGTTAGGGTTTAATGGCTATTAAAGGGAAAACTATAAAAACTTGGATATCGAAGATCTGGAGTACCTGGTGAACCTGCTTAGATAAAAAATCATCAAAATAGAAGTAGTACTTCCCATTAACTTAGAGAGCTGAAATTTGGTACAGAGTTAGGGTTTAATGGCTACATAAAGGGAAAACTATAAAAACTTGGATAATCGAAGATCTGGAGCACCTGGTGACCCTGCTTAGATAACAAAAGAGCCCAGCCAAACTATAAGAGATCGACATACCGCCTTTAAACAACGAGCGTCCAAAGTCGAGCGTGCTAGACCAATACAAACAGACATGTTCATGTACACAAATATTTGTAGGTACTGCCCGGGGATCGAACCCGGAACGCTGGTTGTAGTAGTCGACGTCCCAACCACTACACCCAATGGGTCTTCCATTCGTCCATTGAATTCTTTATACGTTAGTGGCTTTATCAAGCCTACAATCGACGGGTTATTGAATCACCGTTTTCCAAGTGGCAAATTTGTATCGTCAATGGGTAGCGGCGACATTTCTGGCGACAGAATAGTGCAATGGTGTCATGGAGCACCTGGTTTTGTATCCTTGTATACTCTTCAAAGGCCAAGTCGCACAACATTAACCATAATAATAAAGTAAACGCAGTAAGGAACCTTAGACTTGGCACGTCTTTGTCTTGATTTCATTACTTTTTAGATATAATCAAGCAGCTCCATCGAGACTTGGCTAGATTTTTTACAGAATGTTTTTGGTGGGATACCTATTACGGTCATCTATAATTGGTTAAATAGCGGTATGCTTATGTTGGAACTTGCTATTTTATACTTAATACATTCGGGTTTATTTAATTATTGATTTGTGTTTGTGATTTTTTATTTATCTTTCGTTTGGGACCATATCCCACCACGCTTATACGAATTGCATTGTTCAGCAGTGGAATCGATGTATATAAACAATCAATGTTGGCAAAAGAACTTAGGCAATGTTTTCCAATTATGAAACATTAAATTAATTCACTCATCTAAACAAAGCAAATGTTACTAAAACAATAAAACCTCAACGCACCGGGAGTGTACACATGTCGATATTTAATACTTTTAGACTGAGCTAATGACACACGAACATAATTTCGAGTAGAATGTTTGCAAATACAGGGAATTTTCCTTTGGACATATAGCACTGATTCCTATATGAATGTGTTATTTGACAAATGTGAACACAACAATAATATTGGGTTAAGTCCACCTTTAAATGGGGGAGACCTATGTCCAGCAGTGGACTGCGATAGGTTGAAGCGAGAGAAAGAGTATTATTAGAGTTTTACCTACGAATTATTTAATTATAACTACAAATCTTCCTGTCCATACTCAGTCGGAATAATTAAGGACTCTGTTTTACCCATACTTAGTGGTAGACTCGATACTGAGTCGCCTAGGTAGGTACCACCGCAGTGCCAGATATCGTCCCGTCAAAAAAGAGTGATATGCACTTTTGTGTTTCGGATGAGGGCTCTGTAATTAGTGAAATTACTGGTTTATATTTTTTAATCTGTGGTATAAGAGACCTAACATCTGTTGTCTCGGGTGACAGGCGCAGTGCGGCATTGATAGAGGATAATAACTGTTTATCAGTTTTTGGGCTCCTTCATTGCCGCTCTGTTATGGTCAGTCGCATCACTTCCCATCAGGTGAGCGTCCTGACCGTCCTGTTCACTTTGTAACATAAAAAAAATATAGGTTTGGGGAGAAAATCGGGCCGAATTACGACAGTTACACGAATAAATTATATCCTACAACCAGCACAGACAAAAGCATAAAAATATAATTAACTGCCAGTCTATATATCTGTGTGTAGTGCACCAATGCGTTCATTCGACTAAAAGCACTCGATCTCATAAAAAGAACACCTACTAAGGTAAACAGGTATTTGTTACCGTTTATTTTACTTAATTTACTTAAAGTAGGATCGCGATCCTTTCTCCCGAGTAATGAAAGCCGTTTCTCAGACAATTTATGTTTTTAAGTAATTCCCATTGGGTTTTAACGATGATACCTCACTGATACTTATTTTAAAAGCTTAAGGGATCGTTGCAAGGTGATTTACCGTATAATTTTCCGAGTATTGTGTTTTTGGATTTTGTATGTGTTGTCTAGAAAGACAATTATAGTTGTCCACATGGGTCAAAACAAGTATTTTCATTCAATTAACTGTAAATATAAATATCCACTGACATTCACACAGCACCATCTAGTCCCAAAGTAAGTATTAACCTGTTATATATAGATCTAACAATTCTTTAAAACTGCTCATTGTATAAACGCAAAAAAACATACATACTTGCAACGTCTCTGCTTAAGACCACATAGCCAAGGCAACCGGGGATTGTTGGATCATTGACCATCCGAGTGGCTCTTTGCTGTATGCGGTCTAGAGGAAGAAGGAGGTATTTCGGCGCTCCAGCCCAAACATGCAATAAAAGTGTATATTTATTTTATTAATTCTTATCTAAACAGTTTCTAAGTCAGTCAGTTCAGTGTCTAAGTCTGATTTAAATTCGTTCCCACTTAATGGGTGTGTATTTTTATTTCATTTCAGTATTGATAACATTTTTCGGATTGATATCTATTTTATTATGTCAACAGCCTGACCAGTTCGCTCACCAGATGGTTAGCGTTACCCCTTCCCATATACCCAGTAAAACCAGACCGAACCGACCAGCTCGTAAAACGAGCTTGTCGAAATCCGAAATACAGATAAATATGAGTATGACATTCCTGCATCACGATATATCTGTCGGTACCTTTGATACCTACACAAACATTTCAGTATTGACCCTACCACTTAGTTGAACTAGAGGTACTGTTCATACACGAATAATGGATTCCTCGAGAAATTCGAGTCATCATTGACCAACAGAACTGAACCACCCTCTCACCGTTAAATGTTACCCCAAAATAACACAACGCGAAAGCTGTTATAAGTCAATTAGATTCACAGCTGTTACATAAATATTCTATCATAATAACATTAGCGAATACATACACAGAGGAAATTAGACACGCAAATTTTGTGAGCAAAGGCCCTAGTTTTGTATGATTTACGATGTTTACTCAAGCGACACGGTGTGTTTAATAAGCCGTGGAAATGTATGTGTGTAAATGTACTTAAAGCACCAAATTTACATAGGTACTAACTTGAGGACGCACGCACCGGCAATTCTACAATTGTATGCAAGATAATGTAATCTCTTACTGAGTGAGGTGACGGGGTATTTTCCTGCGCCATTTCATAACGTACAACCTCGCTTAACAACAAAGGAAAAGTTTGTATAAGGGCTTCATCATGGAAAGCCTAGCTTCAGTACGAATGAACCGAATCGAATGGTGTGATACCACGGCCTCATAGAAAACCGGCGCGAGAGAAATCTTTCGTTAAGTTTTGTCGATTGAGTGTGGTTACCGTACGTCCAAATATTCTGGTTTATTTTTCCGGAAAGACCCTTTTTATATGTTATATTATGTAATAAAGACAGAGCAGTTATAAAGGGAACCAAGAACTAGTTGCTTGATATGAAGTTATTATTAACCGTCTATAGTGCCATGCGCTCGTCACCCGAGACGTCGGATGTTAGGTCTCATTATACCCGGTGACATTACGAGCTGTGTTCTCATACCGAAACACAACATCTGGCACTGCGTCGGTACCTACTAAAACGACTCAGTATCGAGTCTACCACCTAATGAAATTGGCAATTCTGATATTATTTTGGCATACTATTGAATTACGAATATTTCTAACTTGAGTCTACATAAAGTAGGTTAATCTTTTACAGGAAGATGTATAAGGTTTTACCATAAGGAATCGTAAAATTTTGTAGCGTGCCAGTACACATGATAAAAACACCTTTCTAAAAAAGGGTCTTACACTACTGACGAATATTTATGTATTGTAAAAAAAATCCTTGGCCTTGAACTGCTTAGGGATATCAGTGTTTATATACGTACACTAAATCATTGTTTAAAAAAGGCTGTACTGTTTTGAGTTTGAATGGGTTCTTTCTCAATAGACCAAACCACTGAAGTGCTTTCTTTTCCAAGTGTCAAAATTAATTTTTCTGATTTACTTTGGTATTTTAAATATATATATTTTTTATATTTTGTATATTTTTTGACGTTCATAAGTTTGTGCTTTTTGTAAGCCTAATCTCAATAAATGGATTTTGACTTTTTTGACTAACAATACTCACTTACATACTTTTAAATTAACTGTCTATGTAATTATTGAACAAATAAAAAAGGTAAAACCTTATATATTTTTTACAAAACGTATACGTGTAATATTGGGGTTTGTTTGTGACAGTGAGAATGCAATTTGCCGCGCTAACACTCGTTTATTCTCTGTTAAAATACATACAATTCATTAAAGCGCAACCAATACAACTATGTCACCAGACTATTATAAAAAAGAAGCATACATAATGGGCATTCGACGACCCATTTGGTTTGACCAAGGGTTCCGGGTTCGATCCCCGGGCAGTACAAACATTTTTGTGCATGAACATGTCTGTTGGTAATGTTCTGGGTGTTTTCTATGTATAAAAAAAGAATAAGTATATTATCTGTTGTTTAGTAATACATAATACAGGCTTCACGCTTAACTTGGTGCTAGATGGCGCTGTGTGAATATTAGTGGAAATTTATTATTATGTTTTCGAAATCCTTCAGATTTATCATTTTTATAATAAAATAAAAGAATAAAATAACTGCTATACAGTTTTATAAACAAAAGAAGCGATACTGTGACCTCAGCTTCTAATATGCAAAAAACACATAATATGCAAAAAAAAAAACTATCCGAAATCTGATGTGAAATCATCCATCATGTGAAGCGACAAGGCTGAAGGCTTGTCGACCCTAATCGAACTATAAACATAATATATACGACATTCGAACGTTAATATGTACTTGCATTGGATATGAAAACGGTGGCCTGATTTATTACAAAGTCGAAACAATCCCCCTTTTTACGAGAGTGTTTGCATCCGATGGCTGTTCCAAAGTTTGTGGAAGGTTAATAAAGGTTAGATACTTTTGAATGTTTCCGCTTTGACTGAATAAAATTAAATATTTTGTTTGAAACATCTTCAAACAGATTGGGATTTTGTCAGTTGAATTATTAGGTCATCTGCGTGGGCATGAAAGTTTCTTTTACTATATTCTTATTGTGCTTATTATAAAAGACAGAGCTATTTTACAGTAAGGATGTCTTGTGGAGAACATAGTTTTTAACTGACATCACATAATAGGGTGCAATCTAAAACAAACAATATGTTTAGCCTTCCAGATATACCACAAAAGATTTACAGAACAGATTTAGGTGTGGAGTCGAAGGAATTATGTGTATCGATGGAATAATTTTATTTTTCTCTAGCAGTCTTCAAAGATGGAAGACCATATAAAAGCTCTTCTATATAGGTATCTCTTCTGAAATATTTATTCTGTTCCTAAATGTCCGTATTTGATGTAGTTTGCATATATAGTCTAAATGTCCGTATTTGGTGTAGTCCGTATTTGGTATAGACACTGTTAAATATGTTTAAATTTACGATATCAGTTAGGAAATGAACAGTATTATCTTTTTGAAGATCATAATTATGTGGATTAGAGACAACAATAGTACTTACCACCATATTATTATGGGTTGATTACTTTTTTTCCAAAAACAAGAAGCGATAGTATTTGAAATTAAATCTATATGAGTCTATATGAGTGCTAATCCTCGATCTTGTCGTAAACTTCACCTAAGTGTTCCTCCTCATTCCTCTAGTTACTTTTCTAAATCCTTTGTTGTCCGGTCAATTCGCCTTTGGAATTCCCTACCCATGTCTATCCGTGAATCTCAATCCTTACCTATTTTCAAGTCCCGCGTTAAAACTCACTTTTGTCACTTATTCGTCCTTGACTTGTACTCCTGTCTCTATTTGTATAGTATGTATGTTGTGTAAATTGATCATATAAATAATGTATGTATTGGATTGTATTTATCTTTTCTTTATTTCTAACTTCGTTTTTGCACAATATTTGACTCATTTCTTTTACAACTTTTATTTATTTCCTCTCATGAAGGTTGTCTGGAAGAGATTGCTTTATAGCGATAAGACCGCCTTAATTGTACAACTGTTATGTTCCTTTGTGTATTGTGTGTTNAAATGGTTACTTATACGTCGTCGTCGCGATCTTCACATTCTTTCACTTCTGTACTCCATTTTGTTTAATACTTGTTCACCACCTTACCTCAAACTTCATTTAAATTTCCATCCAACCACAATGAGTGCTAATCCTCGATCTTGTCGTAAACTTCTAACCTAAGTGTTCCTCCTCATTCCTCTAGTTACTTTTCTAAATCCTTTGTTGTCCGGTCAATTCGCCTTTGGAATTCCCTACCCATGTCTATCCGTGAATCTCAATCCTTACCTATTTTCAAGTCCCGCGTTAAAACTCACTTCTTGTCACTTATTCGTCCTTGACTTGTACTCCTGTCTCTATTTGTATAGTGTATGTTGTGTAAATTGATCTTATAAATAATGTATGTATTGGATTGTATTTATCTTTTCTTTATTTCTAACTTCGTTTTTGCACAATATTTGACTCATTTCTTCTACAACTTTTATTTATTTCCTCTCATGAAGGTTGTCTGGAAGAGATTGCTTTATAGCGATAAGACCACCTTAATTGTACAACTGTTATGTTCCTTTGTGTATTGTGTATTTTCTGTGCAATAAAGTTTATTATTATTATATCACCAAACAACAAAATCCAATTCAATCTATTTTAAAACTTCCACGTGAAGACTTGCAAAACTGACTTTTCACCAATAAATCTTTTAAAAATAATGTGTTCCTGAAAATCACGCCTGTGCTCAATTTATTTATAAACTAGAATCCCCATCTTAAAACGAATTAGCAACCGCCACTCCAAAAACAGTCTTACCAAATTAAACTAAATATAAACCCTCGTGGAGTGGACAAAAAAGCAACTGAATTAAGTTGTAAATTGGTCTGCTTTGAGACGCGTCCTTTCAACACCTTATGGAAAATTAAGGCTTTTCACTGGTAAATTGCGAGGCGACGGGTTCTCTGCCTGAACCGAGATATGGCTTACGATGGATTCAATAGCCAGTTATATACGGCTGGTTTCACGTTAAAATTCTTACTTGTTCGTTGTACATTTTATTAGCCGCTATATATTTGATTATTGATATAACATTTTCCATAGCTGTAGCTCAGATTTATCATACTCAGTAGCAGCAATTATTTACAGAAAAAACTTCTGGTAGGTCTTCCCTTTGCAGTTCAATCATTAAATATATACTTAGCTCGTCCCCATTTCGATTTAGACAAACAAGTCGTCGGCCCGTTAAATAAATAATTGGACTTTCATAATAAAATAAACACTTCGGCTTAAAAACTGGATAAGGATATATTTGGATATATATTTTAAGGATGATTCTACGTATAATATTATTATGTATTTCCAAAAATGATAATATAAAAATGATGTATTGTGTTTGTGTATATTGTTCAATTCCCATAGTACAAGTTGGACACTTTGTAGTAGTTTAAAATGCCGTATTTGAATCTTAGGGCCTAGATGGCTCTGTGTATATGGAAAGTATATATTATAGTCTTTAATCCCAAAGGTGCACTTATGCACATTTTTAAAATAAAAAAGAAGTATAGAATACTACTATGCACAATTTTAGTACTTCGGACTCATTTTAGTATTTTGCCTTCGATTACTTATTTCAACGTTTTTATTGTGATTCAGAAAATGTTAGTCTGGCTTTTAATAAGCAACGTTCCAAGTTTTGCCTACGAGCTTCTGAAGTAACTGAACGTTTATAGTGCGGTCTTTTTCGTTTCTTTGGATGTTAGAAAACTTTGCGTCTGGAGACTTGGTATTAGGTAGCTTGTCGCGATTATTAGTTTGGCTTTTGTTTTTTACTTTTAATACTTAGTAAAGAACAGGTTTTAGAGTTTGCTTCTTTGGTTCATATAAAATGGAACTTGTATAACAGACTTAATATGATAAAAAGTTTTATTGCCTTCCGTGTCTATGCTCGTTTTTAGACATCTTTTTTTTCCACTTTAATAAAGCAAATAACAAACAATCGCTTTAGTGGTTTTAATTGCACAATTAAAAACCACTAAAAGCGATTGTTTGTATTACGTCAACATATAAATGATTCTGCATATGACCCGTTGTTTACTATCATTAAAATGAAATTTGTAAGTCCAAAGGGAAATTAATTTTACAAGTGAAAAAGTCCATTATAATGAAAAAGTGTCCTCTGCTCGATACCTTTACTTTAATAAATTTAGTTTTATTATAACCACCATCAAAGCCGACTGCTATTGATCACTTAAATTTACTGAAATATGACCATTTCCAAAACTGTCTCAATGCTGAAATCCTTCATAGTTCTTGGGACTTTCTTCTGTATTAATCGCTCATACCTCGTGGATGGAAAGATGTGGCTACTTTGCAATACAATATTTGTTTGTGTTAGCAGTGCATTTACCAGTGTGATTTTTTACGATTGGTTCCTATCAGAAGACGTCACCAGTTTTGGTTTAAGGATGCTACAATTTGTTTCATTGTTTATTACATTTAAATTTTCTACAGCTGCCCTTAATAAAACAGCTTTACAAATGTTATTTGAATTAAAGAAAAAATGCGGCGAAGATGATGGTTATTTGTCTAACTTTAAAATCATTACTAATAAAGCAACTATAATTTTTTTAACATCTTTTGTCATAGATTCCCTTGGATTTGCTCTCTTCAACATAAATATATCTTTGCTTATAACATTTTTCATTGGTGCAGCTGTCCGTGATATCGAGATTCTATTTTACTTTATACTTATAGAAGGGCTTAATCTAAGACTGTCTAGTTTGGAAAACGTGCCCCCAGCACTGGGCGCAAAAATGTATGGGTACATTCTTATCGCATCAGAGAATATCAGCAATGAATTCACTATTAGAGTAAGTATTATATTGCTAAATAGTAACCCAATTAATTTAAAAGTAAATTTACTATTCGATATTATTAAAAAGACCCAATTTAAAAGTACGATTATGTTTCTGTGCAGTATATTACTTAAGAAATGCAGGACCATCGATAGAATTTGTTTAAGTCAGCGAATTTAACATCCGAAATTATGCATACGTAAGTGATAGTGTGAAGACTTTTAATACTCGCTTAAATTTTCTCAACAGCGAAATACATTGGGGCATTTTCAATTTCAGATCATCGATAGTAAAATAAAACTCTGTTTGTAACATGAATTTCGAAGGATACTTCGGGGTTAATTGTTAATAAATTATTGGGTCTACGGTTGGGCTTAATCAATCAGACTTCTTGTACTTATGAAGTTTCAGTACCTTCTAATCAATAATGAATCTTCTTTAACCTATCGCAGTCCCACTCCCCCATTTTGCGCCAGATATCCCGGTCCTCTGCTTTGCTCATCCAGCCTGCACCAGCGGCGTTTCGCAAGTCGTCGGTCCCTCAGTCCGGGCGTCCTACGCTACGCTTGCCGGTCTCCACTCCAGAACTCGTCTGCTCCAACGACCATCGGTTCTGCGACATACGTAATCTTATCTCTAAGAGATACCCTGAGCATAGCTTGTTCCATTGCGAGTTGAGTGACTTATGAATACTCATACTAAACTTTCAAAGAATATTATTTTGTGCGCATTCCTTATTTCAGGTACACTTTAAAATGTAATCCGTTTAGGTCGGTCACAAATGTAATCGTGTTATTAGATACAAATTAAGTTATTTGCATTCATTAACTCTCGCAATTTCTCACGTACCATAAAATTTGTTTGTTTTTCAGGTGCTTCTGATACTTTCAATATTATTTTTTAACAAAGTATTTTATATGGTACTCTTCGTTCTTTCTGGATATGCGGTAAGTGGACCAGTCACCATTTAAGATAATACTGCTACTGTATATAACAGCGGGGTACATATTGGTCGGTGCATATAAATGTATTCGTAATATTGAAATAACCGTTATTTTCTTCATGCATATGAATATACGATACATACACAAACACATTTTTTTTTATTTGTTTATCCGTCAGTCTTTTTGCTACGGTAATCTCTGAAACGGCTGGACAGATTAAGACGGGACTTTTTTTGGCAGGTAGCTGATGTAACAAAGAAAACATAGAGTCTTTTAGATTTTTAGAAAAACTTTTTAGTTTTGGAAAATAAACCAATGTTATTTTCCAAAAACTAAAAACTTTTTTTTTTTAGTTTTTTGAAAAAATAACCAATGTTGTACGCATCCCGCGAGCTGCACGCTTTAGCGATTTAGGTTATGTTTTTCTGCAGAAGAAAATAATCTTATAACGCGGGTAATGCCGCAGAGAACAAGCTACTTATTATCAATGATAAAAACTCATGGACATGTTGATCTCCACGCCTGCACTACTTTTGTTTTTTTTTGTTATTATCTATTTAGATTTATATAATACTTACCTGCTTAATAATACTTTTATAGATTATTATATTTTTACCAATACTTAATATGATAAAAATTGTGAATATAATTTGATTTATATAATTATTTTGATTACACATGATTCTGTACTAAAGAATTTTTTTTTGAAAAAAGTGTTTCCTGTTTTTCTTCTCAGTGGAAAACTACCTCCCGAACCAGTGATAGCTTCATTTGACATTCATAAGTGTTCTGTAAGGACCCTTAACTGAATAAACACTTTTTATTTCATTTCATTTCATTTTAATAAGCTTAACTCCTGATCCTTAAATGTAACGTTTACAGTACTTTCAAAAACTCAACTCAAAATATCTTAGTATTGCAAGACGTGTGTATTCTTTGATTTCAGATAAATCCAATTTCGATATTTTTAGCATGTAGGGAACTAAAGTCCCTTGGACTGCTGTGGGTGATTTGCAGTTCTGCAGCTCGATCCGAGACTATTTGCAAAGAACTGTCCTTTAAATTAGCATCGCGGTTAATATTGGATCCCCAAATCCGTGAGTGTAAGTACTAAATGCATTATGAGATTAATGAATTGACGACCCATTTGTAATAGTAGAGACTGCAGCCACATGTGTGCATGCAAGGGCGGATCCAGGTTAGACGCCAGGGGGGGTCATTTAGTAGTAGGTAAGTTAAGAACTAATAAGGTGTTTTGTTAATGTAAGTTAGTATAGAACTTAATAATAGCTCAGGGGGGATCATGACCCCCATGACTCTCCCCCTGGATCCGCCGTTGTGTGCATGATCACGTCTGTTGTATTGGTCTGGGTGTTTCTATGAATAATATGTATGTATTTAAAAAAGTATTTAAGTATGTTTATCCGTTGTTTAGAACCCATATTACAGGCTAATGCTTAGTTTGGGGCTAGATGGCGCTGTGTGTATGTGATAATACGTAATTATTGTCATATATATGAGTGTGCTTTGCACTCTTTATTCAATACTCAACGATCCCCTTTCTCCTGTGTATCTAAGGGAAAAGTTTCGATTTTTCTCTAAAACTCATAGTCGGTCTCTTCGCTCCTCAGACAACCTGCATATCTGTACTCCCTTGCACCACATTGATTTTCTAAGTCTTTTACCGTACGAGTAACTCGGCCTTAGAACTGCCTTTAGAGATTAAAACAGCTCAGCCAAAATTTTCTATTAAGAAAAGATCGAAATTATGTCACTTACAAAATAATTTGTAAGCTTTTATTTGTTATTATTTTTAATTATTTCATTTTCTTTGCATCTCACTTTTTATCATAGCTATTTTTGAGTATGTATATGTGTATGTATTTATTTGATTTATATATACACACACACACACATATAATATATATATATATATATATATATGTGTGTGTGTGTGTGTGTGTGTGTGTGTGTGTGTTTAAACATTTTTGCTATTGTTTTGGAGTATTTTTTATCTGTATGCCCAAAGGTCAACTGGTAGAGAATGCCACTCGGCATTAAGTTCGCCTTTGTACATTATCTTTTTTTTTGAAGAGTGCATTAAAGTTTTAAATAAATAAAACATATGAGTATCTATAATCTTCATATTACATACATTGGAGTGTTTGTAACATTGAAATAACAGTTTTTCTAAATGAAATGAAATCTTTAACGAACATATATGATCAAGAACAGTTCTTTTATTATACATCTTTCAATAACTAACACCATGGCTAAGAGATTAGAGATTACATAAGCATTTCATATAACACTATTGTAATCATTCTATCATCTGTATCATCAGGTCAAAATGCAAGGGAATACAAAACTTTGACCCGTTGGCATTCGAAGGTCAACTTTCGTCGACCAACTTATGTTAGAGGAGCAGTTGTTTCTTTGGATATGGCGCTTATAGTCAACATGGTCGATTTGAGCATCAGTTACATGTTGATAGTTGTGCAGGTGAGTAATGTACTAGGTAAATAATAAATATATACACAGATACATCTTGCACCAATTAAAGCTGCTGGGTACTAAATCATCAGCTCATTAAACGTCCCCAACGAGGGGCACGAGCCTACCCATGGCCATAGTCGTCCATGTGGGCCCAGTGCAGATTGGCCGACTTCACGCACAACCTTTGAATCTCTTCGCAGGCGGGCGTAGGTTTCCTTACGATGTTTTCCTTCACATAATAATAGCATCGGATAAACGTTAATATAATTTCGAAAGTTCTATTACACGTTGGTACATGGCGGGATTTGATACTGCACTCTACTTATCGGAACATTATACATACTTGTATACATTTTATGTAAAAACTGGGTATTTCTTTATATGTACGAGTACATTTCTATATGGTTTCCGTATCTAGATATATGTAGAAATACGTAAATAGTGTCATGTTCGGTTATACTTTGATTCCTTTGCAAGGGATCGAATTCACAATCTCATATGGTGTACCACGTCCGCGTTGTCTTTTCATCGATAATAGGTATACATTCCGTTTAAAGATATTTAAGCTAAATATTTTACACATTGTCGTCCGGTTTTGGGGTAAAGTGGCGATGTAATTAGCTGATTCGTGGTATCAGTTACAGTACTAGATCAAATCCTAAGTAGAACTGTAAGGTATCGCTTCGTAAGTCACAATGATAAAAAAAAACTAATAATTTCATAAAATCTTATTTTGTTTCAAACACGCAATATATTTTTATTTAATATGATGACAAAAGATTTAAATAAATGATAATATTTATGAGAATTACTTTGATTTCAAATAACTAAGTTTAAATTGACCGTAAAAATTTTAATATTAAATTGAAATATTAACAAAACAACATCAATATGCAGAAATGCTTTCAAAAATATATTGCAAAAGCAAGGCAAAAGCTTTAAAAATCATAAGTACTGAATAGCGCCATCTGTGTAAAACAGTTCGAACTTTCTACCCAATACGTGGGCTACTAGTTCAGCATTTCTTGTTGAAAATTTTTGTCCTCAATACCTTATTTCCACACCAAAAATATTACTTATTGGTGAATTTAATATAGTATCAATTAATATTATTGATATTTAAAGTGATCCGTATTACCGAAACGTACAATTGTTCGTTTCGGAACAGTTTCGGGTACAGGTTTCGGGTACAGGAATTCCTGTATTAGAACCAAAACTAAACATGTGCTTTTTCGTAACGTTTATAAGTTAAGTGTTATCTATTTTATTAGATGTTGCTAGTGATGCAATTTCCATTAAGACGATTTTGTGTTTTCAATGCATTTTCAGCAGAAGCTTCCTACTGAGTTTTTTTTTTCGAACTGACTACTGCTGTTGGCCGCAGATGGCCTTTACAGCTTCACCGGGCAAGTGGCGAGCGCAGATGGCTCTCAGCCTTAAAATTTACACAACGAGCCTAAGGGCGTCCCCGAACGGGACTCAAACCTCGGCTTAGGGCGTTGCGGGGGGGGCTTGGTAGCCTAACATATGTTTGGGGAGCAAAGCGGCCCGGCACATGCCGGTTACGCGAATAGGGACTGTGCGAACCTACAGGGACACGCGACGATGGCCCCCGCCGGCGGGGGTGGAATCTCGGTTGTCGATATGTGGAGCCTACTTAGTAATATCAAACTAGTTTTACGCCATAACGTTGACCAGCTTTTGACATATTTTTAAGATTGTATTTGAGTACCTGAATTTAATTATGATGAGCTCATTGAATTGATGATGTATGAAATACTTAGGTACCTTTAACTTAACTAAATCAATAAAGAAGGAGCGCATAAAACCTGATTATCTGTTTCATTGAATTATTTTTTTATTCTGGTATGGAATGATGAATTTTGAAAGATATAAAACCTAAACCACGACCCATTTGGTGTCGCGGTTGAGAGGTCGACTGCAACACCAAGGGTTCCGGGTTCGATCCCCGGGCAGTACAAACATTTGTGTGCATGAACATGTCTGTTTGTAATGGTCTGGGTGTTTTCTATGTATAATATGTATGTATTTACAAAAAAATGTATATAAGTATATTTATCCGTTGTTAAGTACTCATAATACAGGCTTCACGCTTAACTTGGGATTAGATGGCGCTGTGTGAATGTCAGTGAATATTTATTTATTTTATTTATTAATTTATAAACCTCCTTTTTCGGTTTTCCAAATGCAAAATGTAAAATTGTGGTTAAGAGAACCAAATTAAGTATTGTCTAACTATGTTAAGTTAATTCCTGCCAAAGTTATGATGCGTATATACCACAGACATCCGAATATACAATTAGACTGGACAAGCCGCCAAATTTATAGGCAGTCCCAGTGTCACAATTTCTTTTCGGTTCTTACCTTTGAAAAGTTATTATATTTCTTGGTAAATTTACTGATTCATTGCGATGATGGCATGTTACAATTGCACAGGATGGCATTTTGGAGAGAAAACGGTTATTTCTTCTAATATTCGTGCGTCTTGACTCGTCTCATAGAGCGTAAACTGGCAGCCAGTGTATGCTCGTTGAGCTTACATTTGTCGCACTTAAAAACGCGCTTGCCCCATCTCCTGTATTGGGAAATCTGTGGTATATACCCATACATAGATTAAACAAGTATTTTACGGAATCAAGTGGGATTCACGCTTAGGAATGCTTGTTTCTAAGTTCAAAATACTTTTGATAACAATGTCATGTCTTGCTACAATTAAGTATAGCCTATTGCTTGTTTTGACTTAGATTGTCGTAATACCCAAAAGTGTTTAATAGTAGTATACAAGATTAAATAGGTCTTCCAATGATATTCTCTATATATAAAGGTAGATACGCCACCCGTGCCTCAAAAACGACCCGCCAAAGAGAATACAGTTTGTAGGCTTTTTCTTAGGTAAAAATGTGCGCTCATTCGAAATATGTGTATGTGTTCTGTCGCTGCTTTCGTAACACTTTTTAGGGTTCCGTAGCCAAATGGCAAAAAACGGAACCCTTATAGATTCGTCAAGTCTGTCTGTCTGTTTGTCCGTCCGTCCGTATGACACACCCTTTTTTCTCCGAAACTATAACACTACACTATTCAAACTTCGTGTGTATATGTATTCTAATAATAACTTGAAAAAAATTAATAAATTTTGGAGTTCCCCATACATTGAACTGAAACTCAAAAATTTTCTTTTCGTCGTACCCCCACGCGTGGGGTATCAATGTGTAGATAGAAAAAAGTGTCTAGTATTAGTAGTCTAATTTCTAAACTATGGGGTTGATAAAATCGAAAAAAATATATACGTATGTTGTACATGACCATAAAATCTAACAACGAAATTTAGTTGGAACAAATTCTGGTGTGTAGTTATTTTTATACGTCATAAACGTGAACCACTATTTTTTCATATTGAAGCTGTAGTAGGTGCCTAAGTAAATAAACATTATTTTATTGTATGTTAATTGCTACTGCGGAACCCTCCACGTGCGAGTCCGACTCGCGCTTGGCAAATATTTTCGATCGTTTTGTGAGCATAATCACGAATCTATACTTTTTACATCATTGAGGTCCTCTAAAACATTCGTGTTTATAATAAATATTCGTGGGATGTGCTTTAAAGATTAAAAATATTTTTTATTTCAGATATACATCGTTTTTATATTGGAAAAATAAGTTGGACCACATCCATATGATCGCATGTTTGTACAGCGAAATAATACAATATACTGAATAAACCTGTCTGAACCACGAAATAAAGGATTTTAAACTTAATCCTCTAGTTTCAAGTTCCATCACCAAATTCTTACGTCAATTATAAAATTCAGGATGGTTATTTCATGACACGAATCACAAGTTAATTAAGGTTTACTTACTTCGCATTTTTGCAGAAGTATTTAAGAATTGTTTGAGTCCATTAAAAGCACTAGTGGAAGCATTTTTCTGCATTATAGCTTATCCTTAGATGCTACGTAAGAAGTTTGAATAGAGAAACGAGAAAGTGCTTATACGCTAAGATGTAAGTACTACAAAAAGGGAATATTATTTGAAGTAAAACTTCAAAGGTTTAAATTACTTACGCTGCAAATTTTGCTTTGCTTTGTGCTTTAAAATAATTATTTATTATTGACAATATTATTTTTATTGGCAACACAACAATGAAAAATACGTTTAAATAAAAATAAGTTTATTTTCTGCCACTGCAAAAAATGGAAGCCTTACATGTGAAGTTAATCTGCTTTGTGGACGGATCAATCCTTTACAGCAATACCTCTAAGCATTATCGGGCACGGCAGTGCCCCCGCCAAGTCGAGCGCGAAGCAAATGCTGCCGAACCATCCTTTACAGGATCCATTTCGCCGCATTTTCAGGCCCCAATTTGAGAACCTTTGGATAATACCAGAATGCTGAAATTTTCGTCATCTAGTAAGATATACTAACATACTTTAAATCCAAAATTTTAAGTCTGTAGGTCATTTGACTAAGGTTCCTTACTGCGATTTTTTTATTATTATGGTTAATGTTGTGTGAATTGGCCGTTGAACATTCTTTATACGTTAGTGGCTTTATCAAGCCTACAATTGACTGGTTATTGAATCATCGTTTTCCAAGTGGCAAAAGGCCTCCCCTAATGTTTTCCACACGGACCGATCCCTAGCAGTTGACACCCATCTGCTACCCGCCACCTTAACCAGGTCATCAGACCATTTATAATGCTTTTCCTATATTGTACTGCAGGGCACAGGCATCTCTTTAGTGCATGGCTATCTATGAAGAACTTGGGCTGCGACAGATCACATGTGTTCAACTCGGATTAGTTGGTAAATCAGTAGCTTTATCCTATAGCAGCTCAACCTGACTTTAGACGCACCAAAGGATGCGAGTTAATATTTAAAGCCAACATCATCATCAGTGTGGGAAGGCCACAGTGCAAGTTTACTGTGCAAGGACAATGTGATAATTCAGCCTGTAATATTCTAACCAAAGTGGCTTTAACTATGTGATCTCTCCAAGGTATTAAACCCACGAAAGCTCTACCACGAAACAATTTAAAACTTAGACCACTACAACACGAGGCAGACCGATTTTGTTTCCTATCGTAGATTCACAATAAACTAAGTTAATGCACAACCTAATTTCTTTTTTTCTGAAAAATCTTTTTTTCTGTGGCAACACTCTGGGTGACATTTGATTTAAACTTGTCCCGTATATTTATTTTAATATTTAATATTAATTCGTAAATAAGGCCTAAATATCATTGCTAAACAAGTATGAACATAGAATAAGTGTAAACAAACATAGTTGAGTGGTTAAAACCAGTGTTAGTGCAAATATCTGGAAATTGAAAGGTAACCGGCAACTGTCACTTTCAATTTCAATGAAAATGAAAATGTTTTTAAAAAAGGCTACACTGTTGAGTTTTCTTGAGTGCTTCTTTCTCAACAGGCCAAACCACTGAAGCGCTTTTTTTCAAAGCATCAAATCTCATATTTTTAGTTTAGTATTTTAATCGTTTTTTATTATATTTTTTGACGTTCATAAGTGCTTTTTGTAAGCCTAATTTGAAATAAATGTTTTTGACTTTGACTTTGAATTAAAAAAATGTCAACGGCAAGTCTGCCCATCGCGTCAGTTGGGCAGAATGTTTATTCATAATCACGTCGCTCGCTACATATAGTGACATAGTGCTCGTGCTTTTAATTTCATATTCTTTCTATGACGCGTGAAGGTGAATATTATGAATAATTTTACGTTCTAAACATAACATGTAGTTAATTGATGTTTTAAGGTCTAGTGCATGAGATAGGTCTCCCCCATTTTGGAAGAAAGATACACATATTTATTATACACAGGCACAGATTAAAATAAAGATACTAATATAGGTATATAATTAGATCATGACCGAATTCAAAACATGTTTTTCAACTTTGGAAGTCTCGCCCGTGTTTTCTAACAACTGCCTAATGTGAGAACTTCAATTATTAATACTGTTCCAATTTGCCTTATTGAGTAAGGTACAATTTACTTTCATTTATTTGAATTGCCTTTTTTATCTTGTGTTCGAATGGTAAGGTTTTTATTTTTACCTAGTTTATACAATTCACCTAAATATAAATCATTATCCTCAGCTCATTAAACGTCCCCACAGAGGGGCATGAGCCTGACCGTATAGGTTGTATACGTCTTTGTCGTCCACGCGGGCCCAATGCGGATTGGCCGACTTCAGGATAAATTTCTTCGCAGGAGTGTGCAGATTTCCTCACGATATTTTCCTTCACCAAGAGCGTCGGATAAATAAATATCACCTGACATCCACACAGCGCTATCTAGCTCCAAGTTAAGCGTGTAGTATGGGTACTATACAACGGAAAAATATTCTTATATGCTTTTATTATTGTACATAATATATTATACATAAAAAACAACCAGACCAATGCATACAGCCATGTTCATGCATGCATGTTTGTACTGCCCGGGGATCGAACCCGGGACCCTTTGTGTAGTAGCCGACGTCTCAACTATTATACCAAATGGGTCGTCAAACGTAATACCTATCTTATTTCGAAAATTTAAAAAACACATTGGTACGTGGCGGGATTTGAACCACACCCTCCAAAACGGATGGCAACAGTGCACACCAATGAGCCAGCGATCGAAAAAAATATATTCTAAGAAATATTTTGATTAACATTATTTCACAGAGCTATTGGAAATCACTAATTAAACGAATCCTTTATTCAATCATTAAGAAGTCGCTAATGTACTTTCCTCCCTGAAATTATTTGAACATCATAATAACTTAGTGCTCTAACTCAAATAAGTCTCTTCTAATTAGCTTCATTACAAACATTACAGGCAAATTGGCTCTCCCCGGAACGAAAAGGCGATGACTCCACAACTCGGGTCAAAATTCATCGATTCCCGATATGGTTAGGTTATCCTTATATAGCTATTTCTAACGTTTTATATCTATATTACGGTGAAGGAAAACATCGTGAGGAAACCTTCATGCACCCCTGCGAAGAGATTCGAAGGTTGTATGTGAAGTCGTCCAATCCGCACTGGGCCCGCGTGGACGACTAAGGCCTAATCACCCTATACGGGTAGGCTCGTGCCCCTCGGTGGGGACATTTAATGAGCTGATGATTATATATTTAATATAATATTCCTATTATAATAATAGTACATGAGAAAAACTCTGAAAATATAATATACCATATCAAGTACTCGTAGTATAATATGAAGTTCAACTTCAGGGCACAAGCTTTGTTTTTGGTTGGTGTTACGGCTATCATCCAAGATAATCGTAGGCACCAGGGGCACGAGCCTACCCGTAAAGGGTGTATAGGCTTTAGTCGTCTACGCAGGCCCACTGCGGATTACGCACAACCTTTGAATCTATTCGTAGGTGTGCGCACGTTTCCTCACAATGTTTTCCTTCACCGTAAGAGCGTCGGATGAACGTACATATTTTAATTAGCAAATTCGAAGAGACTTTGGTTCGTGACAGAATTTGAACCTGCACCTCGAGTCATGTACATACCTATGTACATGACTCAGTATCGAGCCGTGAAAGAGGAGTGTTATGCACTTTTTTTAAGGGATGAAGGCACCTCAAACCTAACATTTGCAGTCTGACGGGCGCAATGCGACATTAATGAAGGATAATAACTGTCTATCATCAGTTGATGGTCTCCTTCAATGCAGCTTTGTCACGGTTAGGTGTATCACTTACATCAGGTGCGAGTCCTGACCGTCCTTGAACACTTATAACATAAAATAACCTTTCGGACCCGTGGAAACGGTCCACACCAATGAACCAAGACAAAAATAAATCTGTAGGATTACTCGTAGATATCGATTTGTGAAGTAGTGTCATCCACATCTGCGCTTCAGGTATAGGGATGCACATTGCAAATATTATATTTACAGAACTTATTGCTACAGTAAATGTTAAGCTGTCTTATATAGTGAAAAGTTTGTAACAGATCGACATTTATTTTATGTGAACGGTACAGTCAGTGTTGAAGGCACAGACATCAGAATATACATTAGACTGGACAAGCCGCCAAGTTTATAGGCAGTCCCAGTGTCGCAATTTCTTTTCGGTTCTTACCTGTGAAAATTTATTATATTTCTTGGTAAATTTACTGATTTATTGCGAAGATGGCATGTTACAGGATGGCATTTTGGAAAAAAAAGGTAATTTCTTCTAATATTCGTGCGTCTTGACTTGTCTCACAGAGCGTAAACTGGTAGCCAGTGTATGCTCGTTGAGCTTACATTTGTCGCACTTTAAACGCGGCTTGCCCCATCTCTTGTATTGGGAAATCTGTGGTTGAAGGAAATTATTAACAATAGGTTGCCCTTATTTTCCGTTTACACTGCTCCGCGCCTGGTATCCGAGAACCAGATATAAGGTCTCATCTACCCGGTAATTTTACTAGCTACAAATTCTTAAAACAAAGATGTAGGTTATCTAGTACTGGCGGTGCAAGTGTTTAACCTAAAAGTTTAAGGCGGATAAAACTGAGCTGTGAACAAGTAGTAGTTGATTTTTATTACTTACAGAATACGAATGTTACAAGGTTGCAGGCGTTTCGCTGCTTGAACAAAGTAAGTCTAAAGATTATCTGGTGCTACCGCTTCTTAAACTACAACAGAATATTTTACTCTTTTGTTACAAAACCAGGAAAATCTGTGTTCTGGGTTTGGTTATGATTTTTATTTATTAAGCACACTTGTACAAACGAAAAAAGAATAAAAGATATATTTATCAACAGGCAAAAAAATTATAAGGATAGTGACCACACGTACAAGAGTTATACATTTTATAAAAGCAGGATTATTGTTGTTAGAAGAGAAAAACATATGAAATTTACATATTTCAATGTTATTTAGTGCCTTTTTACATTCGACATTTAACTTACGTATATAGTATTATACGTATTCCTTCGTAATAGAGTATTTACGTATATCCGTGGTTTAGTTGATACATAGTACAAGCTACCTATTTGCTTTAAATTTTATTTAGATGCCATTGTGTGTTAATAGCTCATTGGTTGGCAAGAGCCCACTTGCCTTCCAATTTGCAGGGTGCAGGTACAATCGAATTTTCCAAATTACATGTACAATTTTCCGACGCTTTTATGGTGCAGGAAAACATTGCGAGGAAACCTGCGCACGCCTACGAAGATATTCAAAGCCAATCTACAATGGGAGTGCGTGGACGACTACTGCCTGTACACCCTGTACGGGTAGGCTCGTGCCCCTCGGTGGGGACGTATAATCAGTTGATGATGATGTGTTAACTGCCTCCGTGGTCTAGTGTGCACAGGATTTGGCTGTGTGAAATATCACTTTGTGCGATTTATCTAGTTTTTTTTTAATATCTATAGGCGGACATTTGTCCGCCATCGCACCTAATGGTAAGTTAAGATGCGGCCTAGGATGGATCAAGCCTGCCTAGAAACAGCCTATTCACTCTTGCCTTGAAGACGGTCAGGTTGTAATGATCGGGGAACACATAAAAAGGCAAAGAGTTCCATTCCTTTGCGGTGCGCATAGAACGAGGAACCATAGCGGACTGTGCGGATAAATGGAACCACGTAAGTTTGGAACGCTCGCCTGCGTCTTGTATCCCAGTTGTGAAAAGTTTGCCTAAGACATTGCGGACTTAATCACCACATTGTTCAAAAAGAAAGATTATTTCGTGCTATGGAAGGCACATTAAGACGTCGGTCCCGTTACTATCATAGGATGGTATTCGTTAACACCACAGATTTCCCAATACAGGAGATGGGGCAAGCCGCGTTTAAAGTGCGACAACTGTGAGCTCAACGAGCATACACTGGCTACCAGTTTATGCTCTGTGAGACGAGTCAAGACGCACGAATATAAGAAGAAATTACCGTTTTTTTCCAAAATGCCATCCTGTGCAATTGTAACATGCCATCATCGCAATGAATCAGTAAATTTACCAAGAAATATAATAACTTTTCACAGGTAAGAACCGAAAAGAAATTGCGACACTGGGACTGCCTATAAACTTGGCGGCTTGTCCAGTCTAATGTATATTCTGATGTCTGTGGTTAACAGCCACCAATTCGCATTGGGCCCGCGTGGTTGATGACGGCTCAATCTCTCCATAGCTATGATGTGTGAGAAGGCCGTTGCCCAGTAGTGGGCCATCATAGGCTCTTATTTTTTTTCATTTGTTTAAAACTTTAATGCACACTGGCTAACTGAGCTTAAAAGGGAATTCTGACCATTAGTTTAAGATGTTCATGTGTTATTGCAAATAAAACCTATTTTATTATTTTTACACTTAAAAAAAAAATGTACAAAGGCGAACTTAATGCCGAGTGGAATTCTCTACCAGTTAACCTTAGGCTCTTAATGATGCCTGTGACTGAATGTTGGTGGATAAGTTCATATTTTATTAGAGCAGGTAAGAAAATACTTCCCTCCAAGACGACCATAAATAGACTTTCTCAGGTGAGGTTGTATGAATAATTATTTAAGTATCAACTTGCTTTGTATTCAAACTCCAATCTCGTAATGCTACGAGTAATTTCATAGAATTCTGTGGAGCAATTAAAAAAAATTTGCTTGCGTAATTAAAATATGATCAAGATAGTTTATGGAACGAGTAATTACTAAATTTTGCAATATCTTTCACAGTCATTAGATTCATTAGTTTTAGACCCTTTATAATCAAAATATTGTCTAGCGAACTCTTCTTGACCAAAGTTGCTATGGCTACAAAATTCCCCAACCTATTTAAATAATTTTAGTAATTTGTGCTATGTGTATGTGTAAGATTTAGATATCTTGTGTTCTGTATCACTACATAGTGTAAAACGAAGTAGCTTTTTCTGTCTGTCCCTATATCCCTATGTATGCCTTAAATCTTGAAAACTACGCAACTGATTTTTATGCGATTTTTTTAATAGGTAGTAGTCATTAAAAAGAAAGGCTCATATGTAAGGGAACATCTATTAATAGTGAAAAATACTGTTATTTTTGAGGTTTCTAATGAGATGTCCTAAGTTAAACGTGAAGGACGTATGTATGTACTAAACAACGGATAAATACTTATATGCTTTTTTTGTAAATACATTACATATTATACATAGAAACCCGGAACCTTTGGTGTAGTAGCCAAAATCTCAACCATTACACCAAATGAGTCGATCATGGATAATAATTGTATTACCTGATATGAAATGATTAATGATGTAACGCAGAGTTTATCGCATAAAACAACGAGCTTAAAGTGAAACCATCAAAGACGCTCTTACAAAGCGTACTCATGGGTACTTCAATAATGCGATGCAATTTCCATACAAGGATGCAATATGGCGGACTCTTGTGCTGCGGACTCGGAAGGATTGTTTAATTTTACATATTAATTAATTTCGAGCTACGGTTTCCTACAGTAGTGGTCTGCACTGCATTTATGTCGACTTTTTCTATTCCACTCGATTCTTGATAGTGTACAGCAATGATGTAAAACAGTATGGATTCGTGATAAATGCTCACACAACAATGAAAAAAGTGTTCCGAATGCAGCGACAGCACACATACACATATTTTGAATTTTGAACACATTTACCTTAACAAAATAATACAAACTGTACTCTCTACGGTGGTTCGATTTTGAGGCACGGATGGCGTATCTACCTTTATATATACAGAATATCATTGGTGTACAGTAATGTTCATCAATGATATTCTTTGTACAAATATTTGTGTGCATGAACATGTCTGTTTGTGATGGTCTGGGTGTTTTCTATGTATAATATGTATGTATTTACAAAACAAATGTATGTTTATCCATTGATTAGTACCCAATTACCAATAATACAGGCTTAACGTTACTTGGGCCTAGCTGGCGCTGTGTGAATATCAGTGGATACTTATGTTATTTATTAATAAGCCTGCAATATGCTAATTAGACTGGGAGAAATTGCACAAATGGACGCCCCTCTGAGCATGGGCGTAGCCATACTGGGCCAAGCAGGGGCGCGTGGTCCACCCTGGCTCTAACATATTTAAACAAAATAAAAAATAACGGGGGAGGGAGGGGGGATAGGTTTACCATTGCCCCCACCCTAAGCCTTAGACTGTACGCTCATGTGCTATGAGGGATTTGAACCCACGATCTCCGGTCACGGTGAGATCTATGCCGAATCTTGTGCTCACTAGACCACAAGGGCAGTACTACCTACCCAAAGTACAAGTTCATTACTTTAATAGGAGCGTTTTCCCTTAGGTGGGTGGTGTAGTAGGGCGCCGTGATGGTAGGAGTGCCGAGCGCCGCTCGCATTAATAGTTCCTCCGAGGACAGCGCGCTTGCTACGGTCGCTAGGGTGATGTTTGCACACGGGCGCTACATGAGCTTGAGATGGCCCTGTGCTTAAATTAGATCCGGATGACTCTAATATCAGGATTCTAGAAAGAGACTCAAGAATTTATCTTTACTTAAATGGAGTTAGAGCGTCGGTGGCTCAATGGTGTGGACTGTCGCTTTCCTACCGGGAGGGCTGAGGTTCAAATCCTGACACGTACCAATGTGTTTTCGAATTTTCGAAATTATATGTACGTTATCCGACGCTCTTACGGTGAAGGAAAACGTGAGGAAACTTTCATGCACGCCTGCGAAGAGATTCAAAGGTTTTTGTGAAGTCGTCCAATCCGCACTGGGCCCGCGTGGACGAATAAGGCCTAATTACGCTATACGGGTAGGCTCGTGCCCCTCGGTGGGGACATTTAATGAGCTGATGATGATGAAATAGAGTTAGAAAGCGATGGCGCTATTTATTGTATAGAGCGGCATCCCTTTCTAACTCTATTCAAGATCAACGCTTAATTCTCGTTCTAGAATACGGGCATTTATTTCCTATTAATTTGTATCACGTAAATATTTTATTATGATTTTTTCCTAAGTGTTCACAAATAATGAAACCTAAGCAATGGTGGTAACTCGTACAAAATAAAAATATTAAATGAAAACACAACAAGATAACTAATAATATAGGTATTAAGTATCGATTTTTGAAAAAAATATATTAAATACAAGAAACATGAAGTCACAGGTATACGACTGATTTCGTTACACATTATCATAAAATTCAAAATCGATTAAAAATAAAATAAAAAAAGAATAAAACTCATTGTATAGGAAACATTTTATTTATATAGGCGGTGGAATCATAAATAAAAAACAATTCATATTTTGTATTAGTTTTTAATAAAACATTCACAATCATCGTTACGATATCACTATACATAATTTCAGTCGGGTTTCGCCTAAATCAACGTCTTAATAAAATGTTTTTCATTAACAACCAACACGAATCATTTTTAACATTTCACATTCTAATATTACCGTGCGCTTTTATAACTAGTAAGAGTCGCAGTCGTCAGAATTTGTTAATGGAAAATAATTTACACTAAATTAAACACACTTGAGAGCGTCGGTGGCTCAATGGTGTGAGGGAGGGTGGCAGTTACTAAATATCAAACATTATTTAAATAAGTATTGATTGACTAATGGTATTTGAGTTTAAAACCAGATGAAATATAGTCTAAGAGTTTTGTTGGACGTAGCAGTTTTCATATTCGTGGGCGTGAGTTGGTTCTACGTTATACACCTTAGTTGGAAATTGGCCGATAAGGACTTCTAAGATGCCCTTGACGGCAGATGTAGCTGCTCAGCAAGTGCAGGAACGCTTGCGGAGTTTGCACAGACTCATTTATGATATAGAAACAGAGAGAAGCCATAATGAGCAATGTATTGAAAACATCCTTAGAGCAGAGAAAGCTGCTGAATCATCATCAACTGGGGATGACTCATCAAGTTCTTCACAACAGCAAACACAATTGAAAAACCTGTACAAGTCTGGTCTTACGGCTGCTGAACAGAAGAGAGACTTCTAAGAGCAGCCCTCTCACGCATATATGAGATACAGCAATCAAAAATGAAAGACGTATGCAGGCGGCGGCAAGCCGGCAACAAGGAGACGATCGGTTGGCGGCGCTCTCATGAAGATGCTGCTGTCAGCCGCGACAACTCTCCCGTTACACGTGGGACGTGCGGGGGGAGCGCGCGCCCGCCCTGTGCGGCGCCGTGCCCGCGGACCGGGACACGTGGCGCGCCCCGGGGACGCCGTCGCGCGCTCGTGCGCGTCTCCGACAAGGAGGAGAACTGGATACTGGCAGAGGTGGTGAGCTGGCTGCCAGCCCAAGGCAAATACGAAGTAGACGACTTGACGAAGAGCAAAAGAACCGTCACGTGTTGAGCAAACGGCGCGTGGTTCCGTTGCCGCTAATGCGCGCCGAGCCCCGACAGCACTGGGGAAGCGCTTTGTTCCCGAAGGGAGCTTGGTGATGGCCCTCTACCCTCAAACCACGTGTTCTACCGCGCTGTCGTCAACCGCCTACCCGCCACTTGCTGACCCAACGAGGTGCTTTTCGAGGATTCGTCATACGCGGACGGATATTCTCCTCCAGAGCGCGTGGCCCAGCGTTACGTGATCGCCATCAAGGAGGGCAAGGGCCGCGCCACCTGACCCCGTCCGCCGCGCGCGCCAGAGCCGCCACCTAACGACATTATTTAGCACTATCACATACACGTTGATACCCTAGTATAATAGTGAAATGCGGCACATTGTAATCTAGCGATTACAAGCGTCGGTTGGTTGTACACAATGTAATGAAAGTGAAACTAAGTTAAAATGCATTTTAAGGTTATAATTACATGACTTACCATAGTAACTTCTTTGTCACATGTTTATGTTTCTTTATATACACAGTTATACTAAAAGGAAGACCTTGTTGTAGTAAAACTGTGTTCCATGTCCAACAGTCACACAAATGAAATTACAAAGTATTTAATCCCTTTATAAGAATCACTGGAGTATTATAGTAGTTAGATGCTGCTTGCCCTAAGGTTTACGGTCGTTTTGATCGCTAACTTATTATTTATAAATGACAACATTTAAAATGCTGAATTAATCTTTGGTGTAGAATCCTGTGACAGTTTATAAATTACCTAGAAAATTGTTAAATTTGCGGTTTTGTTATTATCCGGTGACATATATTACAGACAAGCCGTCATTTGAATGTATGTAATGGATACAAGTTTGTAATAATGCGACGAGAAAAATATTTGTACTTAGTTAATAGTACTAGAATTAATTGTAGTTGTAAGCATTAAATCTTTATAATCAATACTATATATATTTGCCGTGTGGGGACGGCAGAATAGAATACATGTGTCCCCACCCCTACTCCTCCCGAGGGTGTCGTAGGAGCCGACTAAGGGATTTTATACCGGATGGTGGGCAGCAGCGCCATCTTGCGTACTGGTCCACACTGCGGTCACCAACCCGCCTGCCCAGCGTGGTGACTACGGGCATTTACCCCCATGAGTAGCGCCAACCAGAATCGGCCCCCAGTTCCCGGCAGCCCCACTATTCCCGACCACGGCAGCGGTCGCGGTCACGGTGGGGCGGGGGGTGCGAAGAATCCCCGGGTTACGAAAGGCTGCCTCAAAAACTGACATTGGCTACGTATAATGGACGCACGATACGGCTGGACCATCACCTCTCCGAATTGGAAGAAGAGCTAAGTCATATTAACTGGAGCATACTGGGGTTATCTGAAGTCCGAAGAGAGGGTGAGGACACGATGACCCTGGACTCCGGAAACTTGCTCTACTTCCGAGAAGGTGATAGGGTTTCCCAGGGGGGTCGGTTTTCTGGTTCACAAGTCCCTTGTCAGCAACGTTGTGGAAATCAGTAGTGTGTCGAACCGGGTAGCGTACCTTGTACTTAAACTCACCGACAGGTACTCCCTGAAGGTGGTACAGGTATATGCGCCGACCTCGTCACACTCTGACGAAGAGGTTGAAGCCGTGTATGAGGATATCTCCAGAGCCATACATGGCACAACTTCGACCTTCTACAATGTTGTTATGGGGGACTTCAACGCTAAAGTGGGAGTACAAGAACGCGGCGAATCGAAAATCGGACTTCATGGATTGGGGCGCAGGAATCACAGGGGGCAGATGCTGGTCAACTTCCTCGAAATGGAGGGGCTCTTCTTGATGAATTCTTTCTTTAAGAAGAAGCCTCAGAGAAGATGGACCTGGCAGAGCCCGAACACTGTGACAAGGAACGAGATAGATTTTATTATGGCGGATAAGCGACATATATTTAAAGATGTCTCAGTGGTCAACAGGTTTAAAACCGGTAGTGATCACCGACTTGTCCGAGGCACTTTGAATATATGTTTTCAGGCGAACGGTCTCGCTTAATAAAATCTACTCTCAGACCTACGCCGCTCCAAATACACTATGGGTCCGAACAGTTCCAATTGGAACTTCAAAATCGATTCGACTCGCTGGAAACCACTGGCGACGTGGACGAGATAACCGACAACGTGGTGAAGGCGGTGTGTACACTGGGTCGCAGGCATTTCCCGCCGATGAAACGAGCTAAGTCGTCCAAACTTTCTCCCGAAACCCTGGATTTGATGAGGCTGAGACGCGAGATGCCATCTGCTGCTGTTGCTTCGCCGGAATATCAGGCTCTCTCCAAGCGGATACGAAAACTCGTTCGCAGGGACCTCCGCTGTTTCAATACAAGGTTCATTAAGGACCTTATTGAACAGAACAGGGGCCCAAAGTTTTCCAAAAACCACTTGGGAAGAGCCATCTGGTTAAGCTTAAGACAGCAGATGGGCAATTACTTGCGACTCGCCCACAGATCCTGGAAGAGGTTGAGAAATTCTATGGACGACTGTTTTCATCGAGCGCTCATCAGCCACAGACCGAGGACACCGAAGATCCACGTGCCCCACTAAGGCGCCATTATACGCAGGATATCCCGGATGTTGACGTTAGCGAGATTAGTGCAGCACTGGAGCAACTTAGGAATGGGAGGGCCCCGGGGATGACGGTATTACGACAGAGCTCCTAAAAGCCGGTGGACAGCCCGTCCTTAGGGCATTAGTTGAGCTCTTTAATGCCGTCATCACCAAGGAACTACACCAGAGGCGTGGTCCAGAAGCGTTGTCGTCTTATTCTTCAAGAAGGGTGACAAAACTCTCTTGAAGAATTACAGACCGATAGCGCTTCTGAGCCACGTCTATAAGTTGTTTTCCAGAGTTGTAGCGAACCGTCTCGCCATAGACTTGACGAATTCCAACCACCGGAGCAGGCTGGGTTTCGAAAAGGCTACAGCACCGTGGACCACATCCATACTGTTCGGCAGCTTATACAGAAGACCGAAGAGTATAACCAGCCGCTGTGTATGGCATTTGTGGACTACGAGAAAGCCTTCGACTCCGTCGAAACCTGGGCTGTTCTGGAGGCTCTGCAGCGATGCGGTATCGACTGGCGATATATCGAGGTGATGAAGTGTCTCTCCAACGCAGCGACGATGACCGTTCAGATCCAAGACCAGCGGACAAGACCCATCCAATTGCGTCGTGGTGTGAGACAGGGGGATGTTATATCCCCGAAACTGTTCACAAACGCATTGGAGGATGTCTTCAAGACCCTGGACTGGTCTGAACGAGGCGTCAACGTCAATGGAGAGTTATTTCTCATCTTCGTTTTGCTGACGATATCGTCATCGTGGCAGAGTCATCGGAAGAGCTTGCGGAGATGCTGAACAGCCTTAATGAATCTTCCCGACGAGTTGGGCTTGGCATGAATTTGGACAAGACAAAGTCATGTTCAACAGTCGTGTCATGCCACAACCGATATGCGTCGATGGCGTCCGTCTCGAGGTTGTGCAGGAGTATATCTACCTGGGCCAAACCATCCAACTTGGCCGGCATAACTTCGAGAAGGAGGCTAGTAGGAGGGTTCAGTTGGGCTGGGCGGCATTCGGTAAGCTACGTCATGTCTTAACGTCAACTATTCCGCAATGCTTAAAGACGAAAGTCTTTGAGCAATGCGTCCTACCCGCTAACATACGCAGCTGAGACATGGACACTGACTGCGGGATTGGTTCACAAGTTCAAAGTCACTCAACGCGCAATGGAGCGAGCTATGCTTGGAGTCTCTCTTAGGGATAAGATCAGAAATGATTTAATCCGCAAGAGAACTAAAGTTACCGACATAGCCCGCCGGATCAGCAAGTTGAAGTGGCAGTGGGCTGGTCACGTATGTCGTAGAACCGATGGCCGTTGGAGCAGACGAGTTCTGGAGTGGAGACCGCGTCTTGGCAAGCGTAGCGTAGGACGCCCTCCGGCCCGATGGACCGACGACTTGCGAAGGTCGCTGGGGAGCTGGATGAGAAAAGCGGAGGACCGGGATATCTGGCGCAAAATGGGGGAGACCTATGTCCAGCAGTGGACTGCGATAGGTTGAAGAGATAGGTTGAAGAGATGTACGTTATCCGACGCTCTTACGGTGAAGGAAAACGTGAGGAAAACTTCATGCACGCCTGCGAAGAGATTCGAAGGTTGTGTGTGAAGTCGTCCAATCCGCACTGGGCCCGCGTGGACGACTGGGGCCTAATCACCCTCTCTCCTAATCTCTCAGCTCATTAAATGTCTCAATGGAGACGTTTAATGAGCTGATGATGATGAAACACACTTATTTGACATTAATTTCTGAACGAGCAAAAACTAAAATTAACGTACATATCATCTAAGATAATAACTTATCATTAATGTGTCAGAATTGTATCTTCGATAAACGATTAACTTATTAGATGCACAATCTTACTTAAAAAGTGTCTGCGGCAAAATTCTGCCCATTGCGTCAGTTGGACAGAATTTTCATTCATAATCACGTCGCTTGTTACATGTCATAGTGACAGAGTATGCGCTTTTGATTTTGTACCCTTTTAAAGATGCCTTTTATATTTTTATTTTAGCTTAAATTTTTTATGAATAATTTTAATGTCATAAATATAATAAGTCAACGCATGTGTCAAGCGACTCGGACATTTTTTGGTTGATGTTTCTTCGTGACTGTGCATTTTAGTGAATTTATTGTTTACCTGGGACTAACGTAGAAAAAAATATTGTTAAAAAATAGAGCCACTTGAAACTTGAAAGCTCGAAGAATAAACGGTGGTTGACTATCGCACTAGTTAAACATACATTTCAATAGTGAGCTATCGTAAGAGTGACTAAAAATCGCAATCCTAGCGAATACTAATATAATATAATTTAATATAACACTACGTGGTCAGAAAGACACACCATTTTCGAATATACAACCCCGGATTTTGCGATTTAAAACCAAAGCTCAAACCACCAACATTATAGAGTTAGTTATCTACCAAACCAAAGAATAATTTTTAAGCAATTGCTCCTTGCACATTCATGTTCAAAAAGTGTATCAATTCCCCTGTTTCCTTAGTTTATTATAAGATCACAATCAAAAACTTTGCATTTCCTTATATTCTAGGTAATAAGTTTAGTATTCAAATGTTGCTAATTAAGCTACATTATATCAAATTAAGAAATATAGGTTATGAAATTACAACGACTGCGACATTCCGTATTTATAAATACTTAACTTTGATTTTGAAACAATCAATTAAATTAATACAATTACAATTCTCATTTCAATTAATACAATTCATTCGTAAACATTTCCATTTAATAGGTACATGTAAAATTCATATCATTCACAGAAAAACTTTGATTGAATATTAAATCGTTGTTTATTTATTTTCACCTTACTGGTGAGTGTTGGCGAGATAATCTTTATTAAAAACCTATATACGAGTACAATCGTAATATTCAAGTATGTACAAAGAAATAGTACAACTTTATTTTAGCACTTAAAGCCACATCGCTTAATGCTGGGCGACAAAAAATATTCTATTATGTCTGGTTTCATGGCAGTCAGTGTTAACTTAAATTTAAAGTTAATATTTTTTAATGTTTTAATTATTTTTACACTGTTGTAAGATACTCGTATTATGGCCTTTTTTGGGTTCAGTGAAAGCAGCTACAAAATTATATTATTTTACGAATCGTGTATCGAATTAGAAACATTGAGTGGGATCATATATTCATTACACGCGTTTTAAATTCAGACGAGTCTCTTAGTATTTACTGTGTGCAATTGTATCGTAGTCAAACTCAAATTTTTAAACATGTTTTAATTATGGGTATAAAATGTGATTTATCTCAGATAAGTTTGTTTTTTTTAGTATCGAACATTTACAGCATGGTTCTAATGACTGTTAAATTTCTTTTAGTTTTAATTGAATTCTTAACAGACATCGATTCTATCTATTTATTTGAAAAAGTATTTATTTATTATTAAATATAACAAAGTCATACGTAGTACTTATTCATTCACTTCCAGACCCTAGACATTCAAAATTAGGATACGCGGAATGGAAATTAATATAAATTGTAAACCTAGCCTAGATTGATACTATACAGTCTTAAGATAAAAATGCTACCATTTTTTACTTCAGTTTTTTGATATATTAATAATTTGTAGATAATATTTACAAATGGGCGGATCCACAAATTCTTTCATGTTTTTTATTATGATGATCTGTCGGTGGCTCAATGGTGTGGACTGTCGCCTTCCTACCGGGAGGGCTGAGGTTCAAATCCCGACGCATACCAATGTATTTTCGAATTTTCGAAAATATATGTACGTTATCCGACGCTCTTACGGTGAAGGAAAACATCGTGAGGAAACCTTCATGCACGCCTGCGAAGAGATTCGAAGGTTGTGTGTGAAGACGTCCAATCCGCACTGGGCCCGCGTGGAAGACTAAGGCCTAACCACCCTATACGGGTAGGCTCGTGCCCCTCGGTGGGGACGTTTAATGAGCTGATGATGATGATCTGTAATAACGGATTCAAAATATGTTGCACAATTATTATTATATTAAATACACAACAAATAGTATTCATAAACTCATACAATATTAGACGACCCTTGGTGTAATGGTTGAGACGTCAGGTCCGACAGGTTCCGGGTTCGATCCCCGGGCAGTAAAAACATTTGTCTGCATGAACATATCTGTTTGGGTGATTTCTATGTATTATATGTATGTATACAAAAAAAACAAGTACGAGTATTTAGTATGTTTATCTGTTGTTTAGTACCCATATTACAGGCTTCACGCTTAACTTGGGGCTAGATGGCGCTGTGTGAATGTCAGTAGATTTTTATTTATATTTATTTATAATATAAAAATCTATTAACATTATAACAGGGTTTAATGGTAAAGATTAGTGCATTCGGTTAAAGATTGCACTAGTTTTGCAACTATCTTAATGGTCGATTCTCGAATCAGTGATCGAACGATATTATCTCAAGTTCCTATATGGGCTGACGATAAAATGTGTTACTAAGTAACTGCTATATTTGCATTCAACTAACCATTGTAATATTTCATACAATCCATAATAATATGTCTTTTTACTGCAGTCCTAATGTTGCAACACTAATATTTTTTATGTTACGAAGTGAACAGGACGATCTGGACGCTCACCTGATGGTAAGTGATACGCCTGACCATGACAAAGCGGCATTGAAGGAGATCAACAATGATAAACAGTATTATTCTCCATCAATGTGGCACTGCGCCCATCACTCGAGACAACAGATGTTAGGTCTCTTATACCTGGTAATTTCACTAGTTGTATATAGTAAATGATTATGCAACATAGTACAGGTAATAGCCCTATGGAACTTACATTGAATTGAAGTTCAAAGTAAAGTAACCGACATAGCAGACGAGTTCCGGAGTGGAGACCGCGTCTTGGCAAGCGTAGCGTAGGACGCCCTCTGGCCCGATGGGCCGACGACTTGCGAAAGGTCGCTGGTGGAAGCTGGATGAGAAAGGTGGAGGACCGGGATATCTGGCGCAAAATAGGGGAGACCTATGTCCAGCAGTGGACTGCAATAGGTTGAAGAGAGAGAGAGATGTACACCCCTTTATTTTATAACCCAAAAGTCATTAAGTATTATCAATAATCATAACTCTCTTTATTCTTAAACCTTTGGTATTAAATACACGAAGATAAAAAGAACACGTTTTACTTTATGTTGTTGCTTTTAAAATATAATTATGTATTCCTTAACCCTTCATCTTAACATACAATTCAAAACAGAAAACCCGCATCACATGATAAAAGCTCTTGTGTATCGCGATTAAAACGTACAAATATATACATTTTAATCTCTATGGACAAACAAACGGTGCTTCCAGGATATTCTGGAATATTTTGCTGTTAAGTATGTGTATGTGATCTGTTAACATCCGGACCCTATGATAAACCAGAAATAAGGTGAAAGTGTACATTTAAGTTTGGCAATATGATCTTAAAATTCATCATATGCAAGCTACCCTGGTTCTGGTTTCAATCAAAATAAAATAGATACGAATATTTAAATGTATTACTTTCTGTATTTCTTTACGTTTCTATAAGAACACACCAAAGTAAGTATACCTACTTCAAAAATAATTATTGTTTGATCCAATAACTATAATAGTGTTTACGGAATGACTTCATAACTTTTGTTTTAAAATGTCTCCTTAGTTTAATTTCTTTGTTTAATGAAAGTTATTCGGGTGTTTTTAAACACCTGAAAACATTTGACCACTGTTAGAAAAATATTTATAGAGTTGAACCCTGTGTGTACTCTATCCACCCTATTGTAAAACAGTTGTTTATTCCGTTCATATCTATGAGTACCTGTCTCTTACATATATTGATGAGGTCTGTCATCTTATATTGGGATAACTATGATTAGTACCTATCTAACTAATATCAGTGGAATACCGGTTGATAGTTCTAATCATGCTTATTTTAAGTGTTTGCTTAGTTGAAATAATGAGACATGAATCACACACACGTTCCTCATTAACTAGTTAGGTACACAAATTTATTTGACAGTCGCACATAATTTTCAACCTTACTCAATTTAATAAGATTTAGTTATCAATAAACTATACAGCCTGTACAGATTATCGTAAAAACATTTATTCGCTTACAATAATGGCCGATATCTAATTAATCTTTGACCTTATTTGTACCACAGATTAAAAATATATTACTGCTGTAAATACTTACTTTGATTAAATCTTGAATCACCGAGAGACAAACTAAAGAAAATGTATTGTTTGTCGGGAGTTAACTCCCCGCAGTAACGATTGCTTATCATGTATGAAGGAACCAGACGATAGTAAATTGTGCTTTTACAATAATTATATTTTATTTATTACTTAAAAAAAATTATAACTATGTTATATACAACTTTCGCGCACGTGGGCGGCGCGCGCGTTGGCTATGTCTGAGCTGCGTGCGCAAACGCCTCTGTTGACCACGGATATACTCGACGATGACTGTAAAAAATACATTCAGTTACTCAGATGCTTCGAAAACCTTTCTAAGTAGATAAAGTTCGTCTTTGTACATTTTCGTATTGTGTAATAAAAAAAATATTTACAACTTAAAATCAGCTGAAGAACCGACTACCAAATAGCATAAAAGAGTGTGACAATATAAACATACTCAACAATCAAGTTGAAAATACGTCCAAGGCCTTCTCAGGTCTAGAACGAGACTCAAGCGTTCATCTTTACTTAAATAGAGTTAAAAAGGAATGCCGCTATTTACCGTATATACCCTTTCTAACTCAATTTAAGTAAAGATCAACACTTGAATCTCATTCTAGAATACAGGCCTTAGAGTTGCAAATTTTATAAAGCCCTTGAGGCAAATAATTGTTATCAATATCAATCTCATTGAAAATTAACTTTTGTAGGTTTTGAAATATATTTTTTTAACCTGAATAATATAAAAACTGGCATTATCCAATGCATAACAGTCAAATTAAGAGACAAAATCTTGGATTGATGACTGTTCGCTGGTTGAGTGAGACAATTTTCCAGAGCCCTGAAACCTTTTATCGCTGAGAATACGGACACAATGGAAAATCTATTATTATACTATTTGTAACGGTTTAAGTTACAGCTGGCGGTCAAAGGCTTAATTAAATCCATCTCAAGGGGCCACACCGGCTTGAATCTCATTAACATTAATGTAAAAGTTTACATTAGTTATTTTTTTAGTTTTAGAGCGTCGGTGGCTCAATGGTGTGGACTGTCGCCTTCCTGCCGGGAGGCTGAGGTTCAAATCCCAACACGTACCAATGTGTTTTCGAATTTTCGAAATTATATGTACGTTATCCGACGCTCTTACGGTGAAGGAAAACATCGTGAGGAAACATTCATGCACGCCTGCGAAGAGATTCGAAGGTTGTGTGTGAAGTCCAATTGGGCCCGCGCGGACGACTAAGGCCTAATCACCCTATATACGGGTAGGCTCGTGCCCCTCGGTGGGGACGTTTAATGAGCTGATGATGATGAAAGTTTTACATTATAGGATTGCGATACATCGATGCACTGTGTTCTTAATTTAAGCGAAGTATTGTATACTTCGGATAAAACTCGCAGAAATCATTGCGATGCTGAAACGCACTCGAAAAATTTATGTTGACCACAAACTTCCATTTTTAGTATAAGAAAATGTTATTTTGTAATGTTGAAAAGTGTACAAGACGGTCATGACGCATAGCGGTATTCGATGACCCCAAAAACTGATATACAGTTATTTTTCTCCATCAATGCTGCACTGCGCCCGTCACCCGAGACAACAGATGTTAGGTCTCTTATACCCAGTAATTTCACTAGCTTCGTTAATTGACTAACTGGAATATTCTTATACTAGTAACTTTTCAAGCAAAAAGCTTCGTATAGGTATTAATCATAACTTGGAAAATAGGTTTGGCATTGAAAAATCCTTACTTTATAACAAACCACGTAATTAAGCCTTGCATGACGTATAATACAATACATCTTTAGTATTCCCTTAAACTATTACATACGTATACTTCAAGTCGACATGTATCAGGTCTGCTTTACTTACAGCACTTGGATGGAAGCTCGGTACCCTCTCACTAAATATTCTACTGGTGTCCATATCTACTCCAGGGGTTGGGAGATTGCTGAAGTCTCCCAGAGACTTTTTATCTAAAACATTGAAAACACTCAGCAAAGGTATTGAAGTAAATTACACTTAAGTAGTAATCGCCATTTACAAGTTTAGGAGCACATTCTCGAATTTAATCAAGACTTGAGAACTCTTATGTGATAAATATTACTTTTGAAATAATCACTTGAAATGTACCACGAATCTTGTTATATTGTAGTTTAAATGTCTTTGAAAGAAAGAAAGATGTTTCTCAAGTTACCACTTTGGTTATTAAGATAAGTCTGTCTTCTAAAGTTAAATTATAGTTATTCAAGTAAGAGTTCAAGTATAGTTCAGTTTTCATTTATAGTTTTCTAAATATTATAGTATTCACTGTCAATTCGATTCTATGTTTGGCTTCAAAATATCGTTCAAAGTACCTAATGCAGTTTATCCAACTATTTGCAATTTCCTAAGGCTTATCGACAGGAATTCGCAATCAACGCACAGAAGCTACGGTCAAAGGACCAAAACACAAGCAAAATTCTTACCATAATGACAAGGTATGATATCAGGGTCCGTTTCTTCCACCTCTCCGTCCATTTTCAGCTCGTATTGACTGCAGTAGTCTAGTTTAGGGGAGCCGCAGTATGTATTCATGTGGTCGTGCTTTGATAACGTTTCCATACTCTGTTCTATGTACAATGCCCTGGGAAAAAAACCAAAGGTCAGACTGAAACTCAATGATAAGTACCCATGGATAATCGCAACTCCACAAGATAAATGAGTGCACGATCTTTACAAAGAAAGTAAAGGAAATGTTATAGGGACAGAAAAGGGGGTTTGGGCCTCCGGTAACTTCGAAGACTTAGCAAAACACAATTCCAAACCGGTTTTCTGTAAAGTATTTCGCTTCCGTTGACCCAGTCCAACTTGTGGATTGAATGGAAGTGCGTCGAAATCGAATTGCGTCATTAAGTCGAAATAAGACTTTTTTCAATTCAAATTAATTTTCAGACTTTTCGTTTATGGTCTTCAGACTTTGGGAAAGCAAATCGAATGGCCATAGGCTCTCTTATCTTAAATCAATGTTAAAATAAGCAATAATATACTAACGCCGCAGGTGGTTGTTTGTCCCGATCAAGTCTTCTTGCTGTGTGACGCCGGTAGAGGGCAGTGATGACGCCGCATACACCCGTGCAAAGAAGTGCAGCGACAGCTAGTAGCGATACCAGCATTGGCGACAGTGGGATGGATGTACTCATGCCTTGTAAAGAAAAGCGCTAGTTACAAGAAATTGTGTGTAAAGGTAAATTTTCTGAGGAAACCTTTGAACATATTTAGAATATTACCGAAGGTTACGTAAGCATGCCTGCAATAATTTCAAATGATTGAACGCATGTTTACGATATACATAGCAATTGAAATTTTCTCTTATGGCTTTTAAACAAAGTAAAATTAACAAGAAACTAATCGAAAGTAAAACGTGTTTCGCAGTAATAGCCAAATAAAAAAGTACCTTTAAATTAAATTGCTACAAAATTATATGAAACCCTCGCATGGAACGAACTTAAATACCACAGTGACATAATAGATATTCCTGTTGTTTCTGGAAAGTTATCACTGCAAAAGTCAACTCTCCATTTCGTTGACTAGGTCGGTTATTAAAGGCCAGTTATAATTAAGTGATTTCATCCGTACGATTGGTGGCTAGAATTCGGAGAGTTCGTAAAATTAATCGTTTGCAAAATTCGAAAACTAAAAACAATATATCAATTGTAGAATACAATCCATTTTATACTCGTATCATTATCTTTCGCTATAACGTTTACCAAGAAAACATACCATGAATCGTGGCTATAGCATGAGAAATAACATTTATTTGAATGAAACGTTCTGTTTTATTAAACTTATTGCAAATACACGAAAATAACTCCGCGTTTATGTTGCAGAGATTTGTAAAAATAGTACCAAAAAGAAAACATGCAGTACTCAACTCGTTGATGTAAAAAATCTTCCCGGAAAGAGAACTTTTATTTCAGAATGAATGGAATATAAAATCCAGTCTGCAGCAAAAGATAGGGATCCAATTTGACTAAGTCATAAAGCGACATAGCTTGCCGCGATTCCATATTTCACACATAAAAAGACGAGCTAGATGACATTCCATTTAGGGCTTGGTACGGATTTGTCGAATGCAAAAATGTTGGTATGTTGAGTCGGATTTTATATTTAATTAATGTATAAAACATACTATACACATAAAGGCTTCATGTATGTATTAGTTTCTAAATTTATCAGGACAAAATATAACATCCATAAGGGATTCGCTTTCTCATTTTGTGACAAATATTATTTTATTAGGTTCGATTTTCTATTTTGGCAAACTTGTATAAGATAATTTGACAGATAATGTTTGTTACATTATTTCGAGTCATCATCATCAGCTCATTAAACGTCCCACCGAGGGCACGAGCCTACCCGTATAGGGTGATTAGGCCTTAGTCGTCCACGCGGGCCAGTGCGGATTGGACGACTTCACACACAACCTTCGAATCTCTTCGCAGGCGTGCATGAAGGTTTCCTCACGATGTTTTCCTTCACCGTAAGAGCGTCGGATAACGTACATATATTTATCGAAAATTCGAAAATACATTGTTACGTGTCGGGATTTGAACCTCAGCCCTCCCGGTAGGAAGGGGACAGTCACACCACTGAGCCACCGACGCTCTCAGGTACCTTCCAGGAAACTATAAGATATATTATCTCAATCTAGTAGGGGCTGTGGATAGCAGATTGAACGGCGTCCGTTCTCCCGCATTGTTAAAGCTCTTGCAAATGTTGAGTTAGTCCATGGGTCTCTGGACTTCCCCATACCTCCGGCGGAGGAGAGGTGGATCCTCGCCAGCATCAAAGGGCTGGATGTTCAGACGCTCTTAGCGCTTGCTCACAATCCTTTTGAGGACGATGCGCACTGACCCAGGAAAGTTTAGTTGGTAGGAGTCCGACATAACTGCCAGTTTCCCTCGGAACGGCCAGTATCCATAATTAGTTCTTCTCTTAAGAAATAGGGTGTCGATATGGAGTTGGTGAAAGCTCTTAACTTTATTAAACAAAGTTAAAATGGATGCAAAAATAACATTACACGTGCTTATATGAACAATATATATATATATATAAATTTTAGAGTTCATACTTATTACATGGTACAAAAATAGGATTTTTACGTTGAAAAGTTTATACAAAATATTCTTACTAAGCTCGCTTTTTTCCATATTGCACGAGCAAGCGTTGTTGGTCTGTATTTCCAACAATTTACAGTGCACGGCTCTTCGCATCCGACGTTTTCCAAGTAAACTTTTAATCGTTTTCGATACCAAGTGGTGCATTTTGTTACCATTAATAGAACTCTTCTCACTATGCTATTAACAAGTTTTAATTCTGTTATATATGTAAACCCATTGAACGCCGGGAATCCAGACACAGTGAAAAATCAAATATGTCTGGCGTCTGGATGCGTCATTGGCGGTCAAAGGGTTAAGAAGCGATCTCAATCTAATGTGAGTTTCAATAAACCTGAAAGAATCAGAAATATTTGAAGTGTTGTATGTCAACTTTATTTATGTTAAAATAAAAAAGTGTTTTTTTTATTACACGGCATCCTGTTCCAATTGAATATACATACCTGTATACTTATCTGGAGACCTCAAAGCGACCGTGTAGAGCGTGACAGGATCACTTCTGCCCTTTGCATTAGCTGCGTATAGTACTAGCATGTAGCTAGTGTGGCTGTCCAGACCGGGCACGTCGAACACTGGGGTGCTGTTTGATGAGACATTTGCGCGGAACTGGTACGAGTACAACAATAAATGGTACTTTAGTAGTTCAAATTCAAATGTTTTATTTGCAACTAAGTTGGTTCTTAAGTTTTAGTTATTAGTCATCATCATCAGCTCATTAAACGTCCCTACCGAGGGGCACGAGCCTACCCGTAAAGGGTGTATAGGCCGTAGTCGTCAACGCGGCTCCGTACGGATTGGTCGACTTCACGCTCAGACTTGGAATCTCTTTGCAGGTGTGCGCAGGTTTCCTCACGGTGTTTTCCTTGACCGTGAGAGTGTCAGATAAGCATACATATAATTCCAAAAATTCGAAAATACATTGGTACGTAACGGGATTTGATCCTGCACGCTTCAGATCGGAAAGTAACAGTCCACACCAATGAGCCACCGACGTTCAGTGGATCAGCTTTAAGAAAAATAACAAAATATCCTTTTAATTTCTAAAATGCCTTTAGCCTATGACGTTGTTATATAACGTTTCTAAATTTAAGACATATTTAAAAAAAATATCCGTGTATAATACATATATTAACATCCGGCTTGACGTAGGTATCCGAAACACTCAATCATCTTTCATTACAGATAATTAGGTCTATAATATCCTAATCAAATAGGAAGAAAATTGGATTGGACTTGGATTTGAATATAATAAATATAAATATCCTCTGACATTCACACAGCGCCATCTAGTCCCATATTCGGCGCAAGCTTGCTAGCGTACTAAACAACTTATAAACATACTCATATACATTTTTTTAATACATTCATATTATACATAGAGACACCCAGACCATTACAAACAGACATGATCATGCACACAAATCATCATCATTCATCGAACTCGGAACCCTTGGTGTAGTAGCCGACGTAGACATAAATCGTGTTATTGCTTTATGCTGAGACATCCGACTTTTATTTTATTTTAGTAGTCTTTACATAAAACCAATTGATACTCACATGCATCGAAGGCAAATCATAGATTTCCATATAGAAGACCTGAGGAAGTCCGCCGTCAAAGCCTTCGCTGCATTCCACTTGCAAACCGGCAAAACTGTGGTTCAACGCTGCAGTTATGCACCGACATAGGGTGCCTGTTAACAAATCGATGATTAATGTAATTATTTTGACGGCTCTGAACAAATTTATTCGGATGGATAGCTTTTGGAGTTGGTCACTGGAAGCCCTTACAGCTTCACTGGATTTAAAATGTATAGTTATATGGTTAATATTATTATGCGTCCCCACCTAGGAGCACGAGCCTACCCCAGTCCGGATTGGCCGACTTCACTCACAACCTTTGATTTCTTCGTACGCGTGCTCAGGTTTTTCACGATGTTTTCTATAACCGTAAGAGCGTTAGATAAACGTACATATAATTTAGAAAATTCATTGGTATGGCGGCGGGATTTGAACCTGCAACTTCCAGATTGAAAGGCAACAGTTCACATCAATGAGCCACCGACACTGAATTCGTGAACATTGATACAAAATTGAGCATTGCGGTTTCAAATGCAACTAGGTGCAATTGTTCGTAGCATGTAATTTGTGTCGTGGCCATAGAATTCCATATCAAAAGAGCCATGTCATTTTTTCAATGATAAAAGTTTGCCATCAAACAGATAACGCATATGACTATAATAAAGAAATCGTAGAAATCAAAAGATAATGCATATACAAAAAAACAAATCTGATAAAAGTTGAGTTTCATAAATATAAAATTTATTCGTAGTAGTAATGGTAATATACCAAATAATATAGAGATTGAGTCCCGAAAAATTCATATAATTAGAGTCAGAAAACGCACATTAATTTCATAATCTTAACAGCCAAAAACTAAGAAGTTATGATGGATTGCCAGATAGAGTCAATTTTATGGTAAAAATGGTAAAGGTTCAACTTCGACTACATTTACATTTTATGATTCGTTCCATCGGTGATACTAAAAGAGTATTCAACTTTCTGGAAGTTAAACACATTAAAACCAAGTTTTGGTGAGAAAAAATGTTCAGTGCAAATAAGGTTCACTTTATCTTGGAGTGTGTGTTTAGGTGAAGTTTTTCCGATATTTTCTTTCTTTCTTCTATTCATAAGAAAGGATTTTGATAATTAATATAAAACTTATAAGTTTAGAACTATAATAACTTTATAACTCTTGCAATATTTGCCATACCTTTATGATCTCATGTTATGTTTAAATATAGGTAAACCTTTTAGTATGAATAATACTTAAAGTAAAATTATTATTAGAAATAAAGATGAAAATAAAAATTAATACAATAATAAAGAGGTTATTGATCAAGGTTAGTAATTAAATGAAATAATCAGCGGTTCGCTAGCTTGTAATAAAAATCGCGTATAACACACCCATCATGACCTAAAAATACAACAGTAGATTTTCGAATTTGTAAAACACAAATGTCGAGTCACAGTACTTTATAATTTTGGTGTTAATTTTAATTTAGTATTTTACAAAGTGTACATGACGGTCAAGACGCTCATCTGATGCTAAATGATACGCCTAACCATGGCAGAGCTGCATTGATTGAGACCAACAACTGATAAACAGTTATTATTATCTATCAATGCCGCAATGCGTCCAATACCCCGGACAACAGATGTTAAGTCTCTTATACATGGTAATTTTACTACACTACTACTAGATCCAAAATCAAGAAATGTAGGTACTAGGTTATTACTAAGTATTGCAATTATTTCTAGCTAAAACCCGCCGTCCAACCCATCTAGTTACTAGTTAATAAACTAATATTCCCCATTCCATCTCGTTTGCAATTCACCAACGAACAGAGCGATTTGAATTCAACGTACTTCGAAATCACATTAGAGTACCCACGAGCTACTTCATTAGTGCTAGATCGATTCCATTATGGCCGTACAAGGTACAATAATCGTAATAACTATTCGGAAACTGTTAATTTCTAACTAGCCCGTTATCATGTAAATTGGCTCGGGGCGAATATGTTTGGGCTGCCTTTAGCCCGCGGCGAGCAATGTGTCCTTCTAAGTTGGCTGCGGTTGTATTTGTTGATCGGAGGCATTTGTATATTACAAGCAAATTTGACACTTATTACAAGGCGATTAGGACTTCTCTTACTAATACTTGCAGCTTTGTAGGTTCGATTACGCTGGAAATTATTTGAGTATGAAATAATAATAAGCTACGTTTGATTAGACTGGCCCTACTGCTAATTACGTTTTGATTAGATTTCAGAACAACTTAATTTACAAATACATTTGACATGATATTTTTAGCTTCGGAATTTTGTTTAGGCTAGAACCAAAAATAACTACCAATCATAGATAACCAGATTGAGCAATCTTAAAATGATCTGCTATGTCAAATGTATAGTTTAATAATTTACTGCAATATATATTCTACATTTTTGTATGTATATGTATGTAATATTGTTGTATGTTACGTGCATATGTATGTGTTTATGTGTATGGTATGTTATTTTGTGTATGTATAAATATATATGTTATTTTATTTATATCGTACTTGTTTAATTGTATCCACAATATGGTATGATTATATATTATCTTGTATCCGCACTGCGTGTAGCTCTGTCTCTTTCAAATAGGTATCTACGGAAGATCAGCGTTTCGGTACGTTTTCGTGCCGCGACACCATGCTGAGTACAATGCCTTTTCGGTCCTTATTTTAACTTTTTTACTATTATATTAAGTTAAAGAATTTGATTTGAATTTGATTGATATAAAACCTTTTTATATATCGCATACGTTAAGTAGTATAATCATTTTATAAACTGAAAGATTAATAATTTAGGAATATTTTGCTATCATTAACTTAATTAAAATGAATTCCAAGAATAGATAGTAACCGTCCGACTCCTTTGAGGTTTCAACTGAAACTCAAGTCAACTGTTGAGGAAGCCCTCATGACATGCTAAAAGGTAATATGGAAAGTTATAGTCTAAATCTTAATCTTTCCAATCCTAAGAAAGGCCTTGTTGAGCTTTCGATTCTAAATCTAAATACACAATAACTATTTTTGTTACAACAGACGTTAATAGCATTGATATGTGTAGGGGGTTTAAGCCTACACACTTAGATGATAGATATTGATAAGATGATAGCTGATAATATGATAAGGGATGCTGATAAGAAATACAAACGAGTCTGATCTTGTCGTAATTAAACTGATTTATTGAATATAAAATGCACGCCGAGTACAAAGTGCCCGATGCAGCGGACTTACAAATATCGTTGTAATTAGGTTACTGCTAGGTAATGCGGTAACCGTACAATATGTATAAACATAATGCTATATTAAGCACAGATGTAATAAAAAGGAAAAATGAAAATGCTGAAATAAACTTTACAACTAAAAATACACAATAGTCCACTCACTGCACTACTCTTCGCTAATTAACTTGTTATAAGTTATGTTAGTTGTTCTTATACTTGCCTTTACTATGTTTAGTTGAAGACAGGATTTCTTTCAATGTCCTTTTTATTTTGCAAGAGTTCTGAGAAAACTCAGCTTTGGCGACCAGAAATAGTTTCGAATAGTCTGACGCCATCTTTTAGAATAATCTTGGAATTAATATTAATATTTATTATTGTATAAAAGTTAAATACAGTGATAGCATTATATTTAATAAAACTTTGATATTACATGAAGGTTTTGTGATTTCAAAAATACAAGTCACGTTCTTAATTCGAGACCAAATTTTTACATGAAATTGGAAAAATATTGTGCATATCAAATATTCCATTGGTTTTTAGAAATCTCAATAGATTTACCTCGTCGCGCAACTTTTCTGTTTTAAATTTCCAATGCACGACGCAAAAATATATTTTGCGAAGGCGCGAAATGTAATTTCTGTTTATTTTACATCAAAGGTCAATTTCAGTAGCAGATTTAAATATAAAAGTATTTGGTACCAAATACTTGATGACTTTATGTACTGTAAGCAGCGAAATCAGATTATAATTGTTTCATTAAAAATATAAAACGCACGTGAGTTTATTTCAATCAGACTTCAATGTTCTTCTGTATTTTTTGTTTCCTCTATTTTTTATTATTTATAAACAACACTGGGTTGACGTTTTCATTTGATTGCATTTAATGGTTACTTTTCTATTTTTCAAAATTTTCTATTATTAAACTATTGATTTACATTAATTTATATTTGCATGAGTACAATTAAGGTTATGTACCTTTTTTATGTTAAAGCGGGCAAACGAGCAGACGGCTCATCTGATGGTAAATGAAGCCGTCGCCCATGTACATTTGCAATACCAGAGGGCAAAGAAATACGCTGCTGGCTTTTCAAGTGGGAATACGCTCTCTTCTTGAAGGACGCCAGGTCGTTCGCTCAGGGAATAAGTCACATAACCTGCTACAATTATTTGACTTATCTGCATTTTATATATAGTATATATATTTCTCTCTTCAACTTATCGCAGTCCACTGTTAAACATAGGTATTCCATATTTTGCGCCAGATATCCCGGTCCTCCGCTTTCCTCATCCAGCCTCCACCATCGACCATATATATATTTATTAACATAAGATATTTAATTACGAGACAAATTAGAAGCTTACCTGCAGCGATGATTTTGTAAACGCAAGGCACACTCTGCCGTCCCGCCGAGTTGCTGGCAGCACACAAAATCGTGCCGAAGTCCATCTCTTTGACTGGCGTGTACCGTAACGTGGACGTGTAGCCAGACATTGTGTAGAATCTGACAAAAGATTAAAAGAATTAGAAAATTTAAATTTTAAAGATATAAGAGGATCAGTGGTCTATCAACAAGGCAAAAGAGAATAATTAAAATACTCCAGATTTGAACTGAACATTCAGACTGAACATTGGGATTTTTAATGCTACATCATATGCGAACTTGTGAAATTACCTTTGCCATGAAGCCTTATAGTAAATAATAAAAGTATAGTATCAAGAGAACTTATTGTAAGAGCGTCGGTGGCTGATTGCGTGGACTGTTGCCTTCCAATCTGGAGGACGCAGGTTTAAAACCCGCCACGTACCAATGTGTTTCCAAATTTTCGAAATTATATGTACGTATCCGACGCTCTTACGGTGAAGAAAAATATCGTGAGGAAACCTTCGCACGCCTACGAAGAGATTTATAGGGTGTGCGTGAAGTTGGCCAATTCGCACTGGGCCCTCGTGGACGACAAAGGCCTAATCATCCTGTATAATAATATAATCACCTTCATGCAAAAGGAATTGAAATTTTCTCAGGAAGTATATCATTGGGTGTAATCCGATGAGCTATCAGAAGTCATACGTATTCCCATGATCATGCAGCGGAAGCGAATTCAAAGAAGTTGGTTTTGTAGTAAACTGTGTCATGTCATGATTACATGGTATTTAATTGATATTCATACGCTTGAATTCTTCAAAACTACAGACGATTTCAATTTCTTTGTCCATGTTTACATAATTTTTTTTAGCTCCGTGTGCATGGGTACTTCAATTACATCTATTTATCATAATAGTTATATATTAACAATACATTCACATAGTACCATCTGTAGGTATATATCCACTAACCATGAGGTCAGTGGTTTCCTTTGTTCCAGTGACGTGCAGAGATTATGAGCAGGGTATGCAAGTGAGTGATAATTTACTTTTATGTCAAATTGAGGAAAGCGAGGACCAGGATATCAGGCGCAAAATGGGGAAGACTTATGTCCAGCAGTGGACTGCGATAGGTTGAAGAGAGAGAATGCTGTTGATGAGAACAGATCGCCTTTCGTTTCAAATCTGTACAGGAAAATAGGCGAATAAGTGGGAATCATTTAATTTGTTGGCGATTTTCCGAATTGACTGGACGCACAGGGTATGCACTGCTTATTTGCATATATGGAGTCTAAGCTACTGCTTTGTTATAATATAAAAATCTATTATGACGGCTTCAGCTGTCATGACGTTCAAATAATAAAACTATGATTGTTGTGTAGGCACACGATACATAAATTAAAACATTCAATTATTACTTGGATGGTATTTGCATTTGTTCGCCTGAACTGTTGAAGATCCAGCTGAAGCTTGTTGGGGAGGCTTGAGTCCACTTCACAGGACAGCTGGATTGTCTCCAGCTTCAAGGCTCCGAAGACCTCGCCTTCATTTGCCGTTTGCATAGATGGCGAGTCTGTTAATATTACAAATGATGTTAGAATCTTAGAATATCACAAAATACAATGTCTTAAAGTTGTGAGGATACCTTACAATATGTTTAAGGATTACGGATAACTTTAAAGTGTCACGAAGTGCCTCTTTTGTGATTGTGGTCTTCTAAAACGTAAACTAAACATTTATTTGGTCAACCTCCACTTCTTTTTTTATATAATTTCAGTCAACACGATTAAGCTCTTGAATTTCCTAAAAGTATTCCACACTTTTGGAAAATTCGAAATAGAAGCGAGTAACAAAAGATCTTTAAGATCGAAGTGACAGCAGGTCTGCAAATTAATCTGAATAGTTACCCAAAAACCAATATTACAATTCTGGTGGTTGCGATGCGGGTATGGCCCCTTGAGCAGGATTTCCAGCAAAAAAGAACTGGTGGTTCATTGGTGTGGAGTGTGCCTTCCGATCAGAAGGGTGCAGGTTCAAATCCCGCCACGTACTAATGTTTTTTCGATTTTTGAAATTATATATACGTTTATCCGACGATCTTACGGTGAAGGAAAAGATCGTGAGCAAAGTTGCGTCTACAAAGAGATTCAGTTTGTGTGTCAAGTAGTTAATCGGCACTGGGCCCGCGTGGACGACTAGTACGGTAGGCTCATGCCCCTGGGTGGGGACGTATAATGATGATGATGATACCTACATCTGATCTGAAGAGGTACAGGATTGCTCGTCGCACTGCTTCGCTATTGTAACGAGACAACTGTAGTCACCAGCAGCTGCTCTGGTCACACTTTGCAGAACAAGACTTTGATCGCTCAGAATGATGCCGGCGCTTGCGTTGTGGTAGATCTCTTTGGACTGCATAAAGACAACAGTATTAGCCAGTAATTCAGTGTGAAGTATTTTATTTTTATTCGATGGATCACTAATTCCTCTGGTTTAGTGTTTTTGTTTAAAAGATTTCACCGCTTCTTAAAGTACAACTTCACATGGCTTTGCCTTTGGAGAAGATTTTTAATACATTAGGTTTTGGTACGAGTAGTTATTGCTTCCCTAACTATTACTTCTATTGACCGGCATGAGTTGATGTGAAAATTGAAAATTCTAGTATGTTAATAGCGTATAAAGGTTAAACTAGGGTGTACCTTGAAAGTACTTAAAATTTAAAAACTAATCAAACTGCGCCCTTGATAACATATATCTAAAAGTTAGCATATTGAATAAATAGCGTAATAATTGTTACAATTATGTGTCTAAATTAATCAGAAAATAATATTTTGTATTGATAACACAATTTATAAATTTCGTAAGCATGAAATATGATATCATTGCAATTTGAAAATAAGATTTCAGAAATATATCTATACATTACTTTTCTATTATCAAAATTATGTTTTTGCTGTACTTAAGTAATTGAAATGTTTTATATTGTAAATTTTCCTATTTTGCTTTTTCTGATTATTATTGAAGAAACGCCTTTCGACTTTAAAATTGAACTTGTATATTCTTTCATACTGTGCAAATGTCAAGTTAGCTGAACTAAGAACTTCTTTTCAATAATACGTTCGCAAATTCCTTTCCCTAAATAAATCATACCCGATAGATCAAATACTATGTCGCTTTGGCCACAAACCTGTGACATAGAAATTTTCCCCAGACATGGGAGGTTAATGATTAATTTCCATAAAAAAATATATGAATTTATTTGTAAGACACAGATCTTTATAAGGTCGATACAACAGACGAAAGTTTTTTAAACACCCAACCTGGTCAATAAATAAGAACTGCTGTCAAAACGTACAACGTCATTAAAAGGACCCTTTAAATTATAAAATGAATGGGTTGGTCTCGTACTCGGAGAACCGATAACGTTGGGTAAAACGGTTATTGTTTCCTTGACCGGTGCATTTAAACAAACGTTATGTGTAGGAAGCGAGTGCTGTTCACAGATGTAAGATAAGCCGTTGACGGTTTGCTTTTTAAAGCATTGTTTAATTGAATTTCGAATTTCATTTTAGACACTTAACTTCCAGTAATTATTGTTAAACGTACAATCACTACATAGTATAAAAAATAATTGATATTATTTTTATACTATGTAGTGACGGTTTCCTTTTATAAATAGTGATTAAAGAGGAAGGTTTTTATGTATAATAACATCTACTAAATATTAGAATAATACTGATGGGACGTATGATGATGATGAATATTTTGAAGTAATTTCATGAACAAAATTTTTTTTGTACTTACCCTTTATACCATGTCAGCTTGTGCGATTTTGGATTTGCCTTTACGCTGCATTCGAAGTAAACATCATTTCCTTCCTTTATGAACTTGGGATTCAAACTAGTGCCGAGTTTCAGCGTCACAATGGGCACATCTAGAAAAATAAATAGGTATCATTATAAAAAAAATCTGCAGTATGATTTCAATTTCCTTCAGCCCATGACAGTCATGCAAACGGAATTCAAATATTTCATTTTACCTGTGAACTACATTTAAGAGATTTTCATTTGCTTTTCAAACAAGTTAACTTGATCATTTCGTATAAATTGCCTTGTTATGAAATTTGAAGTATATTAAAAATTGTTAAAATACGTCTTTGTAAGAACAATGAAATCGCCAAAGTTGAAGACTGGTGTCTTATATATGGTCTTTTATATTAATTTCAGACGAGTCTATTCTAATATAATAGAATAGACTCGTCTGAAATTATTAATGTCGTGGTTTTCTATTCTATTAAAAAGGGCTTCGAAACCACTCTCTCGTTAAATGCTATACTTACTACTTTGGAGTATAAACTCCAAAGTAATATAAACCACAGACAATAAGTTTTGTATCTGATTATGTAGCAATAAAAATATTAAAGAATTTATGTTCGATTATTATAAAATCTCTCTGTATTGAAAAATTGCCATGTAAACAAATAAGAAAACACAGCGTCCAATTTAGCCGGCGACGTGAGATGCCTGAATATTTGCGATTCTTTGAAATATTTGTCGACCCAGATTCTTCGGACGATTCTGCATGTTCGAACAACAGTTTATATGCATTGTAGACGTGTACATTAGTTGCTGGAGAACAAACAGCTGCACGTTTGGAAGACGGTCAGTTTATCTTCAATTCAAACGTGCTTGGAACAGAATAAAGTTTTAGAAAAGCTATTTGAACTGACAAATAATACATTCAATCTGTTTGATTCTACAAAAGAATAAGAATTTGATGTTGTTACGTCAGGTGTATTTAAGTATGGATTTCTTCATATTATTAAGTTTCAGTGTAATAATAAATAAATAATAAATAAATATCCACTGACATTCATACAGCGCCATCGAGCCCCAAGTTAAGCGTGAAGCCTGTATTATGGGTACTAAACAACGGATAAATATACTTAAATACATTTTTTTCTTTCGTAAATACATACATATACATAGAAAACACCCAGACCATTACAAACAGACATGTTCATGCACACAAATGTTTGTACTGCCCGGGGATCGAACCCGGAACCCTTGGTGTTGCAGCCGACCTCTCAACCGCAACACCAAATGGGTAATAAAACAGAGCTCCGGAGACTTGATCAGCAATTAAACCTTTAGAAAACTGCATATTATATATTTTAACTACCGAAATACTTTGTTTCTTTTGAATCTTTGCTCAAAACGAACCGCCGAAGAAAGAAAGAAGAAAGAAAAAATATTTATTGATACTAAATATTACATTAGTTATTTGACTTTTACAGTTTTAAACAATACAATAACGAAGACAACAAATACATTATAACAGACTCGGAGGAATCACACTCCTGCGAGCAGACAGAGCAATAATATAAAACAAAATATCACTCAAAACAAATGAAAAATAAATAAATAATAATAAATGTAATACTTAGCGGTCAAAAGGACCCTGTCTCAGCATGTGCTGTCGTGCTTATAAAGGTGAGACGAGGTGAACCAAAATAAAAATAAACACGGCACGACAGCGCTGGTTTTACGACAGGGCCTACGAAGTGACGGGTGATTTATTAAAATACTACCACTACTAATTAACATTAATAGTGAGACATAATTACAATACCTAGTATGTATATAAAAGGAATATATCTCTATTTCATAAGTGTAGGATATATAATATGTGTTTTATAATTGGCTTATATAAAAGGTTTTTATAGATATTTCAATAACTAGAATATAAAATAATAGGATTTAGGAACACAATCACAAATAAATAATATGCATGGCTGTGTACTGATACTCCTTGGCCCCTATGCTGACCGACGAAATAATTTGTCATTGTCCTGTCAAGTGTCAACATAATACCTGCATTAATTAATGGGTTATTTAATAATAGTATCGTACTACCCTACCCGCCAACCACAATAATAAGATATAGTAGGTACTATTGAAAAAACCTGACCACGCCCTGCCACGTATCAATGTCCATAGTCCATAGAACTTTATCTTGATTTTTGTTTCGAAAGTTACCTACGGAAACCGAATGCATCTACAAGCTTACCTCGCGGCAGATTTCCTCCAGCCCAGAAACCATTTGATGACATTTCGTATATGACCATTGTGTAAGTATTATTTGGTGTTGTCTTGTAAAGATAGGTACAGATGTTTAAGACGTTTTTAAAGAGTGTAATTGATTTGAGTAGAATTGAAGAGAGTACAGTTTGTAGTCTTTTGTTTAAAGTAAATGTGTTCGAAATTCGAAATATGTGTATGTGTACTGTCGCTGCATTCGGAACACTTTTTTCGATTGTTTTGTGAGCATATCACGAATTTATACTTTTTACATCATTGCCGAAATAAAAAACTTATGCTTCAAATTATTTACACATCATATGACAGCTCTAGGCTTAAGAAGAAAGAAATAAAAATGCTTAGCGATTAATGGAAACGTCCGGCAAAATATATTATAGTACACCAAGTAATGCAAAAGAGGTTACCTGTGTAGTGCGTTAGGACAATGGTAAGAGTTCTACTGAATTTTAAAGATCAATTACCGAAGTCATCTATCGAAGGGTGCGGTGTGTAAATCACCCCCGATTATGATGTAAACTGGGCAATAAGAAGGAAATTTCATCTCACCGAAATTTGGGATGAGGAAGACCTCTAGACACATAATTTCTAGGAATATAATAATTATGATTATTTACTTTTAAAACAACACAAATTATAAACAAACAAGTGTACAGGACGGTGAGGAGGCTCACCTGATGGTAAATGACACGCCATCAGGCATGACAGAGAGGCATTAAAGGGTACCAACAATTGAACGGAAACAGTCATTATTTACCGTCAATTCCGCACTACTGCCGTCACCAAAAACAACAAATGTCTCATATACCCGGTAATTTTACCAGCTACAGTACCCTCATACTGAAACATAAAAGTGTATAACACTCGTTTCAAGGGACGATATTTAGCACTGCGGTTGTACTTACCTAGACGACTCAGTATCGAGTCTACCACCTAGTACTATATGGTCCTCACAAGGGCTATACAATACCCTATTGCGAGTGACGTATGATATACATTCTCAAGCATTATGACTATGACAAAAAGTACTGTGAAAATAAATAGACTATTGAGTCAAGAAAACGAAGTAGACTTTACTCACAATGGACATTGAGTTTCCACCTATCTTCGAGGACCGAATCTGCTACACGAGGATTCTCAGCGCGGCAAGTCAGGTACCGTTCGTGGTCTTCTGCCATCGGCACCAGACTTAAAATGCTGATGGTCGAGTTGTTCTCCGAAAACTGTGAAAAAATACTAGTCTTAGTCATCAGTGATCGAAATAGGTAGAGTGATTCATCATCATCATCTCATTAAACGTCCCCACCGAGGGACACGAGCCTACTCGTATAGGGTGATTAGACCTTAGTCGACCACGCGGGCCCAGTGCGGGTTGGACGACTTTACGCACAACATTTGAATCTTACTTCTCTCGTACGTTGCAGGATTTGAACCTCAGTCCTCCCGTTAGGAGGGCAACAGTCCACAACATTGAGCCACCGACGCTCTCGACGGTAGGACTGATAAAGGGTCAGTAATCTCAAACGCTTATATTAATAGGTATATTATACTCGTATCTATACAATTTTGGGACTGTGAAACTATTGAGCTCTCTTGGATTTTAGGATAGTTTCAGCCATGGAGGTACATATAGTTTCAGCTCAAATAGATACGCTCAAGCGATTAGGCCAAAGAAAAACAACAATAATACAACAACAATACATCATCATCATCATCATCAGCTCATTAAACGTCCCCACCGAGGGGCACGAGCCTACCCGTATAGGGTGATTAGGCCTTAGTCGTCCACGCGGGCCCAGTGCGGATTGGACGACTTCACACACAACCTTCGAATCTCTTCGCAGGTGTGCATGAAGGTTTCCTCACGATGTTTTCCTTCACCGTAAGAGCGTCGGATAACGTACATATATTTTTCGAAAATCGAAAATTCGAAAATACATTGGTACACACGTACCAATTGACGATTTGAACCTCAGCCCTCCCGGTAGGAAGGCTACAGTCCACACCACTGAGCCACCGACGCTCTTACAACAATACAATAATGATAATTTATTTAATCTAAATATATATAAACCAAAGGTGATTGAATGACTGACTGACATAATGATCTATCAACGAACAACCCAAACCACTGAACAGATTGAACTGAAATTTGACATGCAGGTAGAAGATGTAATGTAGGCAACCGCCAAGGGGATAAAAACGGGATGAAAGTTATAATGAAACTTTGTCAATTTTAAACCGATCAGGTTGAGACTTTGCATGCATACAACTACTATGACGTTGCAATTTCCTAAAAAAGGATTTTGTTAAAAAAAAGGCACCCCTAAGTGACTCATATGAAATGATGAAAATTAATACTTCTTAACACGAGCGAAAACGTGGGTATAAGCTAGTTAATAATGAAGCAGACATGTTCATGCACACAAATGTTTGTCCACCTGAGGATCGAACCTGAAAACGTTGATGTAATAACCACCTTCCCCACCATTATACCACATAGGTCGTCAAAATAGTGTGTCAAAGCCACCCACCCATGCGTACGAGCACGCGGTTGGCTCCATGTACAGACATACAATTCGGCATAACATTAATCACTTTGACTGTAATGTTACATCATGTGAAGCGAAAATAAACGCATGGGTGGACCTTTAAAATTATTACGTTCGGCATATGTGTAATAGAATGATCATCGGATTGATGACGCATTTATTTAATCAGTTTGTGACGATTTCGATTAATGTATCGGGGCGGTGGTTAGCACCATTCATTTTCAGTCAGGGTTGAACAATATATGGAAATCAATATACCTGATACCTAATAGTTAAGCAAATATTCGGTTCATATCTCAGTTCGTTGGAATTGCAATGGGCAGGTTACGTATATCTCAGAAGCAATGGTATTTGGAGCAGATGATTGGTCTTGTTGTTTTCTATATATAGATATATATTATATTTAGAAAACACCAATACAAACAGACATGTTCATGCACACAAATGTTTGTACTCCCGGGGATCGAACCCGGAACCCTTGGTGTAATAACCGACGTCTCAACCATAACCCCAGATGGGTCGTCAAAAATAATAATCAGCTCATGGACGTCACCACTGTGGGGCACGAGCCTACCCCTAAAGGTTGTACAGGCCTTGGTCGTTCACGCGGGCCCAATGCGTATTCGCGCACAGCCTTTGAATCTCTTTGAAGGCACATTCACACCATATTTTCCTTCACCGTAAGAGCATCGGATAAACGTACATTGAATTTTGAAAATTATAAAACACATTTTTACGAGGTCGGATTTGAACCTGCACCCTCCAGGTCGGAAGGCTACACCAATGAGGCACCGACGCTCTGCATTTTAATATTTCAGCTTTCATATTTTCATCCTTATATTTAACGTAACAATTATGAAAAAGCTCATAATGCAAATTCATTTATACCAACCCAAATAAATACCCAAAATAATGAACCTTCAATAGAAAGCTGAAGCCTTTGTCTTAGCATGCCTACACTAATTTTGTGACGGATTAATTACTGCTTATTAAAAACCAATATTTTATACAAATATGTTGGTTAATGGTTAATTTATTACAGTTTAAATAGCTATTAGATATTAGAACTGTAATAAATTTTATTTAAAATATATTATTATATCTGTGATGGCGCCTAATTTAAATCCCATCGTTTATTTATTAATATTATCGGTATTATTTAAATACCGATCCAATATTATGTATATTTTAAGATGACAAGCAAATGGCTTACAATTAAGGTCCTAAGTAACTAATTAATTACATTCTTAGTACCACTGTACGCTGTGGACTGTCGCCTTCCTACCGGGAGGGCTGAGGTTCAAATCCCGACACGTACCAATGTATTTTCGATTTTTCGAAAAATATATGTACGTTATCCGACGCTCTTACGGTGAAGGAAAACATCGTGGGGAAACCTTCATGCACGCCTGCGAAGAGATTCGAAGGTTGTGTGTGAAGTCGTCCAATCCGCACTGGGCCCGCGTGGACGACTAAGGCCTAATCACCCTATACGGGTAGGCTCGTGCCCCTCGGTGGGGACGTTTAATGAGCTGATGATGATGATGATGACTGTACGCTTAGTGGCAAACTTTTATTTTTAAACCTTTACCGTCATCAGCACATATACGTCCCCACCGAGGGGCACGAGCCGACCCGTATAGGGTGTATAGGCTTTAGTCGTCCACACGGACCCAGTGACCCACACACACAACCTTTTGAATCACTTTGCAAGTGTGCGCAGGTTTCCTCACAATAGTTTCCTTCACCGTAAGAGCGTCGGATAAACGAACATATAATTTCGAAAAATTCAAGAAGACATTGGTTGGTGAGATTTGGACCTGTACCCTTCAGATAGGAGGGCAACAGTCAACACAATGAGCCACCGACGATCAATACTTGATTAATACTTGCTATTAATTACAACATATTTACATCACTGTTTCTTCAATTTTTTGGGAAAAACAAATATTATTACCTCAGGTATCATACTTATTTACTTGATGTGTCTATCATACTTATTTACTATTGAATTCCATTTTCTTACGGAATTCCCAGCGAGGAATATTACACTGAACTTGTATACATGACTACTCTTTGTGTTTTATATTGAAATCTCTTCGCAAACAAACTTATTACAATGATAAAGAGCCAAGCCAATACCAACTAATAATATAAGGAAACAAAACCTCGTATGAAAAAAACGAGCCAAGTTTATGTGCTTGTTATACTGGTTTTATTTAATTTATTTCATATCCATAATCTTAAGATATATAATTTTTAAAACGCTGAGCCTTGAAACAATTAGGTAAAAAATGATAAATTTAGAGACCGCTTTATAATTATATTTTAAAAAAATAGCAAAGTCCAATCACGCGTTCTAGCAATAAAATTTCACAAAATGATAAATTCCATATGAATATCAGCGTAAATATTGTAAATTACTTTGCTACATTATGTATTTCATTGTATACGCATATCCATGAAGCTACTATATCCTTTAATATTATTTCGCATTCAGTAGGTAAGGTTAATGAGCCCTCAGCAAGGTCAAGTTTTTTTAAAAAAATAAGGTTCATATTATAAAACTTTTGGGACCCAAGTCCACCGCGTGTAATGTTCGCCGAATAACTAAAAACTAACCTGCCGAATAACTACCATGGCTCTGACGATAAACAATAAACTTACTAGGTACTACTAGATTACTAGTGGTAGCACAGACATCCGAATATACAGACTGGACAAGCCGCCAACTTTATACGCAGTCCCAGTGTCGCAATTTCTTTTCGGTTCTTACCTGTGAAAAGTTATTATATTTCTTGGTAAATTTACTGATTCATTGCGATGATGGCATGTTACAATTGCACAGGATGGCATTTTGGAAAAAAAATGGTAATTTCTTCTAATATTCGTACGTCTTGACTCGTCTCACAGAGCGTAAACTGGCAGCCAGTGTATGCTCGTTGAGCTTACATTTGTCGCACTTTAAACGCGGCTTGCCCCATCTCCTGTATTGGGAAATTTGTGAGTGGTAGACTCGATACTGAGTCGTCTAGGTAGGTACCACCGCAGTGCCAGATATCGTCCCATGAAACAGGAGTGTTATGCACTTTTGTGTTTCGGGATGAGGGCACTGTAGCTTGTGAAATTACCGGGTATAAGAGACTTAACATATCTTGTCTCGGGTGACGGGCGCAGTGCGGCAATGATGGATGATAATAACTGTGTATCAGTTGTTGGTCTCCTTTAATGCCGCTCTGTCATGGTCTGGCGTATCACTTACCATCAGGTGAGCGTCCAGACCGTCCTGTACATATAACATAAAAAAGATGCACAATCTCGCTCAAAAAGTGCTCGCGGCATAAGTCAGCCCATCGCGTCAGTTGGCAGATTTTTCGTTCATAATCACGTCGCTCGCTTAGTAGTGTGATCGTGCTTTTCATTTTGTACTTTCTATGATGTGTTATGGTCAAAATGAATATATATATACGTTCTTAATATAACAATTAGTATACGTATGTGTTATAGAGCTCGGTTATTTTTGGTCGACGTTTCTTTGTGATTTGTTAGTTTATTGTTGATATACGCCCGTACCACACACAGGTCGATGCAGCGAGTTACGGCTTAAAATCCCCCTAAATGATCCAAGTTCTTAACCGTAAGAGCGTCAGTGGCTCAGTGGTGTGGACTGTCGCCTTCCTACCGGGAGGGCTGAGGTTCAAATCCCGACACGTACCAATGTATTTTCGAATTTTCGAAAAATATATGTACGTTATCCGACGCTCTTACGGTGAAGGAAAACATCGTGAGGAAACCTTCATGCACGCCTGCGAAGAGATTCGAAGGTTGTGTGTGAAGTCGTCCAATCCGCACTGGGCCCGCGTGGACGACTAAGGCCTAATCACCCTATACGGGTAGGCTCGTGCCCCTCGGTGGGGACGTTTAATGATGATCCAAGTTCTTTAGATATGAGTAATGTAATTGGATTACAATGGCATTTTCACATGATGACGGGAGATCATTACGCTTAACTCACGGTAAGTGACACGCCAGGCCATAAGTTTTGAAGGTCAGTCTTGAAGGAAAATATTAAAGCGACAGATGTCAGTCTCTCGGGACTAAGTTACTTTACTAACGCTAATATTAACACAGAAGACCATAAAATTAGGGTTTAAGTTTTAGCATCCTGGCATCCACGGAAGACTAGCTTAGCGACTTCGATATATGTATGCTAAGTTACCCTTTCAGTAAAGTGAGTGTAACTTTTTATTGTTCCAGCTCTTCTTAATGTTATTACTCATGTAATAGTAATGTTAGCATAAATATTCTTTATTCATTTCAACACTGCATGTAAGATTTTAACCGATTATTAAAAGAATCCAAAAAAGCACCAACCCAAACCAGATGGTCGAACGACCTGGTTAAGGTGGCGGATAGCAGATCGATGTCAACTGCTAGGCATCAGCCTGCATGAAAATCATTAGGGGAGGCCTTCCTTCAGCAGTGGACATCATCATCAGCTCATTTAACGTCCCCACCGAGGGGCACAAGCCTACCCGTATAGGGCGATTAGGCCTTAGTCGTCCACGCGGGCCCAGTGCGAATTGGACGACTTCACACACAACCTTCGAATCTCTTCGCAGGCGTGCATGAAGGTTTCCTCACGATGTTTTCCTTCGTAAGAGCGTCGGATAACGTACATATATTTTTCGAAAATTCGAAAACACATTGGTACGTGGCGGGATTGAACCTCAGCCCACCCGGTAGGAAGGCGACAGTTCACACCATTGAGCTACCGACGCTCACAGTACACAGTAGTGGACATAATAGGCTGTAATGATGATGATGATGAGAAAATAGCCAGTAAAATTCTTAAATTAATTATGTTCTAGAACTTGTACCGTCGCACTGTCGAGCCAATATACAAGCTTATAAATCCACATAATATTAGCCACTTTAACCAAGTTTCGAGGCCCTCATCAAATATTCACGTGTTATCATAAAAGTAGGGAATAATCCTTGGGCAAACAGAAAAAACTCGACGGTTCGCCGAAGAAGAATCTCGAATAAGTATTTTTGTATTCCGAGTGTAAGAATTTGCGGTGTTAGAACCATATATTATATTAAAACATAGTACTTTCTTACATATAGAGAAAACAAAGCGTAACAATGAAAACTAAAGAACTTAAATTCCAATTTCATCGACAGGTTATGGTTGATAAATTTCCAAAAGAAAGTCTAGACGGACAAGGATGGTAAGTTTCAGAAATTTCTTCTCTTTTATTCACAAAATACTTTTGTTGTTTCGCCTGTTTTATTTTATAAAGAAATCCTATTGAAGTTGACGCCTTGGCATATCGCTTAATACAAACCACTTAATTCAACGAAATAGTTAAGATTATAGTTTCAAATGCCGCCATTTGATTGAAATGCCAGAGTAGAAACTGAAACTTTCTTATTATATTGCATGTAGATTGTTTCATAATACTATATTTTAAGGCCTTTGCGAAAATTAATGTTTAACTTTATATATATATACTAGTTGTGTCGCGTGGCGTGTTTTTATCGCAGATGTCAATAAGCTTCATACCAAATTTTATTAAAATCACTTCGATAAATCACGTGAAGGCATGCGGACAACATTATATTTCTTAACTAGGTTTCACGTGCGACTTCGTCCGCGTGGAATAGTAACTGGGCTAACGCTAACTGGGCCTCACTAGGTGACAACAAACTACGATATTTCCTAAGATATTCATTTAAATCGAATGATATACAGGCAATTTTGTATGAAATTAAATACCCGTGGTGAGTTATGTGTTTTTTTGGATGAGGATTAATATAATGTTAATGAAAACACTTACACACACACATACCGATTGGGATAAATGGTTTTAGTGAGCTCACCTTAAAAGCTAGACATATGCTATCGTGGGCTTCTTTAGTACTTTTAAAGGGGAACAACACTGTCATGCATAACTTTTGCAAAACTTTAATAGTTTAGGCAGCGCACGCAGCGAAAGCTGTCAGTAGGAAAAAAATCCAACTCTTTAGCTTTATAATATTAGTATAGATTATTACACATCTAAAGGAGTTCAAAAAATATTAAAATACAATATAAGGTGGAGTCATAGAAAGTATTTAAAAAAATTGACGATTCAAAGATTTTATGCAAAAAGTTATTTGAAGCTGATTTGCAAGAAAATGCAGTAATCCATTCCACATATAGCAATTATAGAATATTTTTATCAGTTGTTGTTCTATTTGCTCACACAGCCTCAAAATAAGCATTAAGCTGTAGGTAATATGGATACTAAACAACGGATAAACATATACTCGTATACTTTTATTTTGTAAATACGTATGTATTATACATAGAAAACACCTAACCTATTACAAACAGACATGTTAATGCACACAAATGATTAGAACAAGGGATCGAACCTAGAACCCTTGGTGTAATAACCGATATCTCAACAATTAAACAACATGCGTCGTCAAAGATATTACATAGCATTTGATGTTGCGGTGATTTCATTTCGACATTCTTACTCGTTTAAAGAAACTAATAAAACATCTGTAAGGTCGAGTTTTCTTGTCAGATTTGTCTTCCAATACCGAAAAACCCTCGTCATAAAGATGTACACGCGACATTAAACCTTCACGGTAAACCAATTTCCTCGTTCATTTTGTGTTTGAGCCTGGGAAAGGAGCCATATGTACAAGGATCGCATGAGGTTATGAGAGGTAAATGCATTTAAAAGACTACTAGTTGGTAGACTCGGTATTATGTCGTCCAGGAAGGAACCACCGCAGTGCCAGTAATTATCGCGTAAAATAGGTAATAGGAGCACTTTTGTGTTTGAAGATGTGGTCACTGTAGCTAGTAAATTACCGGGTATAAGAGACCTAACATCTGTCAACCTGCGACCACTGGGGAGTGAGCCGATCCACCAACGCAGAAGCGAGCGACACGCGGGAAGTGTACGTCCCCCTTAGGCGTCAACTACCGGATTGACTTATTGTATTGCATGTTAAATTTTACTACCGAGACACAATAATTTGTAAAGTGTTTTACTTGTTGTGTGTTACAAAGAATTATCTAATCTTATCCATCTATCGTAAGAGCGTCGGTGGCTCAGCGGTTTGGACTGTCGCCTTCCTACCGGGAGGGCTGAGGTTCAAATCCCGACACGTACCAATGTATTTCGAATTTTCGAAAATTTATGTACGTTATCCGACGCTCTTACGGTGAAGGAAAACATCGTGAGGAAACCTTCATGCACGCCTGCGAAGAGATTCGAAGGTTGTGTGTGAAGTCGTCCAACCCGCACTGGGCCCGCGTGGACGACTAAGGCCTGATCACCCTATACGGGTAGGCTCGTGCCCCTCGGTGGGGACGTTTAATGAGCTGATGATGATGATGATGATCCATCTATCTAACGATTCTATTAACGCATAATTTAAATAAGGTAATTTGTGGCCCTCAATGTCATTATCTGCAACCACAAACAGTAGGTTTTCTACTATCTTTCCGCTAATAGTCCCCTTTTAAACCTTGAGCGGTTAGAATCCGACCACATACTCAGTTTAATAACAAAATCACCAGTTACAAACCTAAGACACATTATCGAATCCCTAATTCTTTATATTGGAAAATATACATACATTTGTACGTTAATCTTTGCAGAACCCTAAGACCCCATATGTCACGTTACACACGCTTGTCCGACCTCCCTAATACAGTCGGCACTATCTCATGTTATTATAGGACCAATGGAGGGCATTCAAGAGAAATTATTCTTTGTTTTGTTGACACTACTAGTCATGGGTCGTGGTCGAATTTTTCGGCGACGAGACGCAACCGCTTTTTCTTAGAAGAAAACAGGTCGTCGTAACGGTTCTCTTTCGGAACTGTTTCAGTTGTTGCTCCGACAAAGCCGTTTCGCTGACTAGATCGTTTCATCGACAAGGACGTAAAACAGTTCCATTATGGTAGCGCAAAGGACTTGTTTGGATCAAGACGTAAAACGTTTCTAAAAAAGGTTTTGCGACGACCATGCCTAGTAAATACACCCCTGTGTAATCGGTGGATTAGTAGGAACTTCGCATGCGGGCTGCACGAGAGACAGATTTGGGGTACGTAAATAAATCAGTGATTTTGTTTGAGCATTTGCTTTGATGACAGCGTGCGAATTTTCTTGATCAACGATTTTTGGGTGCGGATCAGTTGAGTTTCATTTATGGTATCTAATTGATTAATATATACTTTCTGTATCAATAAATCCAACTCATTTGGGTAAACGAGTATATGTACATGTTGTTTATCTTATAAAGTACAGTAAGGTATATGTTTATTCATTAATTAAGTACACCATCAGTGTACCCTGATACAGGCAATAGAAGCTAAAAGGGACACTGGAAACTTACTCTGTTAATGTAGCTAATTTTTATTACTGCCAATAAATAAACACCAACAACATAATAAACAAAATATAAATTACACAATATGTACGTCAATGACATTTACACAGCATTAACTGACGACATTAGTTATATAATAATGATATACTTAACTATATAAGAACTTAATAAAATAAAAATTCAATATGTTCTAAAAACATAAGATAAAAACGAATAGACTTTGCAATAATTTGGTATGAATATTTTATAGCTTACAGCGCTCCTATAATTTGACAGTCAATCTAACAGTTTATCCGAGTAGTCAATAAACAAAGAGGCCTGTGCCCACTACAGGGGACAGGCCTTTGCACACATCATAGCTAAACTACAGGGGAATTCGGCCGTAAGTGAATGAACTGAGGGAATCAAGTTAATATTTTTGATCAATCATCAAAAGACCGTGATAGCCGCATCACTATAGAGCCCATAAATAACCCAATACAACGGAGTTGTCTGTGATTGAGCATTTGAGCCTCTCACAATTACACTGTGAAATCATTCTGTGGGATTTGAAACCACGATCCAAACAGCAATGTAAAATAAACACTGTAAGTGATGACAATACAAAGCAGGCCGTTAATTCAATATTTGAGATCATCCCTTATAAAAATAACTTTAGAAACCGTTATAATCGTAATATCAGTACAATAAAATAAAAAGCACCCTATTTTTTCAATACAGAATAACTTGTATTGTATAATTATAAGGACAGCAGACATTCAAAATTAGTCAACGAACAAAGCCTAAAGTTATCCAGAAAATTACCTATGTACAGATGGACGGGTATTTTACGTATGCCTAATTGAAGGTAACATGCAAATGCTGACTTCTAATGGAATCTGTAATGTCGCAGACATTACTGTTGGACTGGTTTAAAATCTAGCTTAAAAGGGATTTTATATTTCGAAGAAATGTACCATCCGATTGTTTTTGTATTGGGTAGGCTCGTGTCCCTCGGTGGGGACGTTAAATGAGCTGATGATGATTAGATTGTCTTACAATTAGTGTTTCCTGTGCGTAATCCTAATGTCAATGTCAAAAGCGATATTAGTGACGTGACACCACTCTTCAATTGAATAGGGATGGGAAGCGTAGATGAAAAACCAGACATGGTTTAATCCGTAAGTGAACTAAAGTTACTGACATAGCCCGCCGGATCAGCAAGTTGAAGTGGCAGTGGGCTGGTCACGTATGTCGCAAAACCGATGGCCGTTGGAGCAGACGAGTTCTGGAGTGGAGACCGTGTCTTGGCAAGCGTAGAGTAGGACGCCCTCCGGCCCGATGGACCGACGACTTGCGTAAGATCGCTGGTGGAGGCTGGATGAGGAAAGCGAAGAACCGGGATATCTGGCGCAACATTTCGGAGACCTATGTCCAGCAGTGGAGTGCGATAGGTTGAAGAGAGAGAGGTTGCGTTGGTCGCTTCTGTTCCGTTAAACAGTACGTACTGAAAACATGCTAAAAATCGTTATAACAGCTGTTCTGTAAAGCCGGACGTATACCTAATCTGAAATCATGCCAATGTCGTACTATTTATTAATTACAATGGCCTCTTATTGTTTGCCGGTTCACACTGAGGCTATTGTGTCGCTCAGTTTTCTTTGATGAGCACAGAGGCGCACTCCATTGTGATCCGAGAATCTCAATTTATTTTGTGTTCGTACAATTTGAAATTTAATTTAAGACTATAGCAGTTATAGGTATTGCAGACTGCTCAATGTAAAGCGCTAAGTGCTAAGGATTCGTATTGTTAGGAAATGTATAGATTAATTGTATAGATTAGAGCGTCGGTGGCTAAGTGGTGTGGACTGTCGCCTTCCTACCGGGAGGGCTGAGGTTCAAATCCCGACACGTACCAATGTATTTTCGAATTTTCGAAAAATATATGTACGTTATCCGACGCTCTTACGGTGAAGGAAAACATCGTGAGGAACCTTCATGCACGCCTGCGAAGAGATTCGAAGGTTGTGTGTGAAGTCGTCCTATCCGCATTGGGCCCGCGTGGACGACTAAGGCCTAATCACCCTATACGGGTAGGCTCGTGCCCCTCAGTGGAAACGTTTAATGAGCTGATGATGATGATGATGATGGTATAGATTAAATTTGTAATCGTTTTTCCTTATTATACCCACTCACCTATCTTGTGTAATCTAGGTTCGGTCTCCGGGCAGTGCAATCATTTGTGTGCATGAACATGTATGTTTGTATTGGTCTGGGCGTAACTATGTAAAATATGTATGTATTCACAAAAAAGCATTTGAGTATGTTTAATGTTTATCAATTCTTTAGCACCCATATAACAGGCTAATGCTTAGTTTGAGGCGAAATGGCGCTGTGTGAATGTCAGTGGATATTTATTATTATTAATAATATTTTTTATGTAAAAGGGAAGCGCAAAGTTAAAAATATGGAAAAAGTGAATTAGGTAAATCAGTCTTTAGTAGGTACATATAAAAATGTTGAAAAATTAAGTCTATGTTAAAAATATTTTAAAACATATCACAAAGTTGGCTTGTATAACATGTAGATACTCTTTAAATTAAAAATAAATATAAACAATTGATAATAGCAGTCAGAACCAGTTGCAGAATCAAATATGACAATCATCAACGACGACCCATTTGGTGTAGCGGTTGAGAGGTCGGCCGCAACACTAAGGGTTCCGGGTTCGATCCCCGGGCAGTACAAACATTTGTGTACATTAACATGTCTGTTTGTAATGGTCTGGGTGTTTTCTATGTATAATATGTATGTATTTTAAAAAAAAATGTATACATGTATGTTTATCCGTTGTTTAGTACCCATAATACAGGCTTTACGCTTAACTTGGGGCTAGATGGCGCTGTGTGATTGTCAGTAGATATTTAGTGTTTTATAAGGACCTACTCGTAGATTAAATAAATATATTTTTGAGTTTTATTTACATTTTTTGATTTGATTATTATACTCTTCTGTTTTTAGCCCTTTCGCTTAACATAGTATAAATCACAATTATGAAAAATATATCATGCAAATATTTGGCACTTAAACTAGTAAATACTGTAGCTTGCGTTATAACGTCACATGTCAGCATCTTATATACGCTATGCGATCAAATTTATAGATCTGCCGCATAATTCCACAATAGAAGCTTAGGTATAGTTCAATTCACTAAAGATGACCATTGCGCTGAACTTTTGGTATAAAGATGCTGAGGTGTGGAATTTTTTGTATTTTGTTGTCACTTATGTCATAAGTTATGATATATTTTTTTTATAATACCATTTATTAACTAACATCAAAATAGTCTTCATCTTGCGCAGAAGGCCGCCATTTGTGGTCCTCTTTCGTGAATCGTACTACGGGTCACGTGTTATCGTGTTCTTTATTCCAAAAGAGATCAATAGGATACCGTTCATATCTTTGAAGGACATCTATGGGCAACAACGTACACATATAATATCGCCTGGAATTGTGTCTCAGCCATCAGCTTGATAGAATATTATGAATATCTTATTTATGTAATAGGTTCACTCAAGCTTTCCTTATATTTTTAGGCCTATTTATTAATTATTTCATTAATTTAAAGCGCTGTTTACTGCCTTGCCTTGCGATGGCTCATTGGTGTGAACTGTTGCCAACGATCTGAAGGGATCGTTTTTTCGAAATTATTTTTTCTTTTATGCTACGCTTTTATGGTGAAAGAAAATATCGAGAATAAACGCGCAAATTCAAGGGCCAAGGTGCCAAGTGAAACCGGCCAATCCACAATGAGCTCGTGTGGATGACTAAGGCCTGTAAACCCTGTACAAGCCCCTCGATGGGGACGTAAATGAGCTAATGATGTAAAAGGAAATGACTAAAATGTACCTAAATACCTTACTAAAGTACTTATTCGTTTTATGCTATGTGTCTCGAAAATAAACGATTTTATTTTTTTAACTGAGCGGATGAAAATCATCCTTAGACATATAGACCAAATAGATAGTAGTAGTAGTATTAAGAAATTCATTTTACTTAAGCAAGTAGATTTAATGACAGATGAACCTAGTACAATAAATGTTTTTATTGCGTACATATCGAGCCCGGAATACTTTGGCGTAGCTTGTCATCAATTACACCGAAACTGTTTTCTTCTATTGCCCACTTTGACTTTTCACATAATTTATTCCAAACAATCTCAAAGGGACAATACTAGGGAGATCGTGAAACCCAGAAAGTTCGCCCATGAGCGAACGCACCAATGGCAATTTAATCTTTTACGTGACTATTACGTCGACTTTTTCGTTTCATTTTTCGGTTTTCCAACTGTTAACAGTTTCTTATCTAATACAACCAGAGTGATGTAATATCTGAAGTTTGGATTAAATTTTAAATTGCTTCATCCTTTTAACAGCCATTCCAGACACATATAGAAAGACTAGCTGGTCCCCCACGGTATCCCGCAGTAAAACATAGCCTACTCGTAAAAGCGCATTAATAGAATGGCCGCCTCGCGGTAGGCATTTAATATTTATGTTATATAAAAGGTAGTTTCTAAAATAAAAGTAGCTTTTCTTCACATCAGTAACCTACCAAAAAATTTCCGACCAAATCGGCCTAGCCGTTTTAGAAAAAAATTTAAAAGTTAAATAAATGCATGAAGAATAAATGGTTATTTCAATATTACAAACATACACTCCAATTTTATTTATAAGTAATTGTGGTGGGTCGACCCACGACCCTTGAATCCCATTCTGATAGAAACTCTACGTTACGACCACAGAGGCAACAATGTTTTGAAATTCCAAATATGAAGTAGATAAAAAATTAAATAAATAAATAAAAACTCACGCCTTTGTCCCAGAGGGGTAGGCACTTTACGCGGTCCTGACAAACTTCCCTATAGCTTAATTATCATCCATCAATCTTTTTTATACAATCCTTTTGCTTGGGACCCCAGCTTTCTTAAGGACTTGACCAATTTGGTCAAGGTAAGTCCTAAATAAAATCCAAATAATTTAATCTTCAATTTAGTCAACTTACCACAGGACCACAAGACGCCGGGAGTGCTTTCACCCCCATGTGGTTGACTTTCCGGCAATTCGCACTAAGCGGTTCGCTGCGTCTTTTTTGGTTCGCACAGTTCGGGAGTGGACCGCTCTTCCTGCTTCTGTATTTCCAGAGGCTTATAACCTCGGTGTATTCAAGGCCAGAGTGAATAGGCATTTTCTGGGTAAACGTGTACCATCATAGGCCATGTGATCGCTTACCATCAAGCGAGACAGGGGCCAAACGTAAACCCATTGATAAAAAAATCTTTTTTAACTAGTAAGCCATTAATTAAGATATCAACAATGGTTTGTTTGAAAACCGCTCAATCATTCCAGCAGTTGAATAATCCCCATTTGTTTTGACGTTAGTTTAGATGGATCGGATGCAAACAGATCGAAAATAATACTAGTGTACTAATAAAATAAATATCATCATACACGTACACAATGCTATCTAGCCCCAAACTAAGTCATCTACGGTGGCTCAGTGGTGTGGACTGTCGCCTTCCTACCGGGAGGGCTGAGTTTCAAATCCCTACACGTACCAATATATTTTAAAATTTTAGAAAATATATGCACGTTATCCGACGCTCTTACGGTGAAGGAAAACATCGTGAGGAAACCTTCATGCACGCCTTCGAAGAGATTCGAAGGTTGTGTGTGAAGTCGTCCAATCCGCACTGGGCCCGCGTGGACGACTAATGCCTAATCACCCTATACGGGTAGGCTCGTGCCCCTCTTTGGAGACGTTTAATGAGCTGATGATGATGGGTATTAAACACAACAAATAAATAGACTTATATATTTGCATAAACATATACATATTTTATATAAAAGACAGTTCAACCAATACAAACCAATAAAAAAGTGAATATTTATTCATGCACAAATGTTTGTACTGCCCGGAAGCCTTAGTGTAATCTTTCTAAACCATATCATCAAATGACTTGTTGTCAAATAAAATACGATATAAACAAAGATATTCTGTATATATAAAGGATCCATCCGTGCCTCAAAAACGAACCACCAAAAAAGTACAGTTGTAGGCTCTTTGTTTAGGTAAATGTGCGCTCATTCGAAATATGTATATGTGTGCTGTCGCTGCACTGGAACACTCTGTCGGTTGTTTTGTGAGTATAAAACAAATCTATACTTTTACAATTTTACAACATTCGGTATAAATAAATCTCTTAACCTCTCGCAGTCCCTAGTTCAAATAAGAGCGCTAAATTTACCGACGAAGCTCGCCGAAATGGCAGTAGGCCGTTTTAATAATTTGGTTATGTAGAAACCCTTGAGGCTGATGGATAGATAACTAGCTAGAGATCTTTGGTAGAGGTAGGATAAGGAAAGTGGAGCAGTCTGGCGCATAATGGGGGAGGCCCATGTACTGATGAACATAGGACTGCAAGGTAGAAGACTGTAACAGGGTATCTTTAATACAATCTACATCACAGATTTCCCAATACAGGAGATGGGGCAAGCCGCGTTAAAAAGTGCGACAAATGTATGCTCAACGAGCATACATTGGCTATAGTTTACGGTCCGTGAGACGAATGAAGACGCACGAATTTTAGAAGAAATTACCGTTTTTTTTCCAAAATGCCATTCTGTGCAATTGTAACATGCCATCATCGCAGTGAATCAGTAAAATTTACCAAGAAATATAATATCTTTTCACAGGTAAGAATTGAAAAGTAATTGCGACACTGGGACTGCCTATAAACTTGGCGGCTTGTCCAGTCTAATTGTTATTCGGATGTCTGTGATCTACATCGTTATTATAGATAGTTTTATTTATGGCACACAAAACAGATTACTGTCATTGGTATTGCATATGATGGTTTTTGTTATACAAAAGTCTAGACAGTAATCCGTACACAGTAAATAAGATATAGTAGATAATAATAATAATTGTAGATAGCAATATGATACGTAAAAGTGTTTATTTTAGAAAACCATTAAAGCCAGTTGATTTAACCCTATACAAGTCCCTCGCCCTCCGACTTTGTAAGAACTTACTTTACAAACTGTAAATTACTAAGTGTTGTAACATTTTGTAATAGGTGACTACGAATTCAGCTGATGGAGAATCTAAATCGAATAAACTTTGCATAAACTTGTGTTAACTTCAGAGCTAGGTAAGTAAAGGCTGTGGTATATTGTAAGATTTATTTTTATTTATTTATTAAGGACAACCAACAAAACAATCACTGAATATACAAGTTTGGTTACATAAATCTAAATTTAGTGCTAAAGTGATGTCTTAATTATAGGCTGCCACGACATGCATAAGAAAAATAATCAAAAATTTTAAATTTAAAACACATGCGGCAACTGTGGCAGCTGCAGAAGCCCTACGATTATTAGTCTTGGGATCAAGAAATTTTCACTAATGCAGCCGCCAAAGAAGCAGCACAGTAGTATTAACAATGAAACTTCACGTTATAGCGAGTCTTATAGCTTAATATGCTCTCACTCTTACTCAGAATTACCTTTTATTTAAGGCCTTCGTCGTTAAGTGGGCGCAGCATTCGGCTGCTTGATCCGGAGGTCGTGGGTTGGAACCCCGCGGTGAAACATCACTTTGTGCGATTTTTCTTAGTTTGTTACCTTCCGGCACAGCACTCGTTAAGCTGTGCGGCCTGTATCCTAAAGTGAGTCGTTATAGGCTGTTTGACCGGCATATGGACAGTTTGACCGGGCATTTTGCAAGTGATTCTCTCAGTTCTCAGGCACAATTAGTGTACTAATACTAATATAAATTTATAGCTTATCCTTGTGTATAACTCAGGATAATGCGATACTGTACCACGGTTCAGTTTAAATTTCCACTAGAACGGGCACGCTCTTTGAAATATTGTTGTTACTGACTTTTGCTACTTCTGATGGTTTGGATTTCTACCGTTTAGATTATTATATTTTTAATAAGATAAACCTGGAAAGCTTTGTTAACTTTTTGAAACTAAAGGCTAGTTTAACAGCCTTTGATAGTCTACTTATCAAAATCTAAATATATTCATTCAATTTAGGTCCAAAAAGAACAGTAATGAATTTCAAATTAGATCTACGAGGCCTAGGCCTTAGATTAACTATAAACTTACTACTCGTAGATGTTTAATCACGAAGAAACGTCAACCATGAAATGTCCGAGCCGAACTACACATACGTAGGTACGTAAAGGTATCATCATCATCATCATCAGCTCATTAAACGTCCCCACCGAGGGGCACGAGCCTACCCGTATAGGGTGATTAGGCCTTAGTCGTCCACGCGGGCCCAGTGCGGATTGGACGACTTCACACACAACCTTCGAATCTCTTCGCAGGCGTGCATGAAGGTTTCCTCACGATGTTTTCGTATAGTTATAGTTGCATAGATTACAAACATTATTTATTAAAACTTTGACCTTAACGCGTCAACGTAAGGCTTGATTTTGTAATATAAAGCACAAGCACACTACTATGTCATTATGACATGTGAAATTTATATGAAAATTGTGCCCATTAGATGCGATGGGCAGAATTTTGGCGCGGACACTTGAAGTGAGGTTGTGTTTCCAGTTTTTTCTTTAGTATAGGATCATATAAAGGAAAAACTGGATATAGCCTTATTAGAATAGCAAATACTATACTTTAAACCCATGCTGGGGGCAAGCGACATGGAGATAACAGTTCTATTCAGATTTCTTGTGCTACAATACACTATATATTTGGCAGCATGTATGAGCATACAATTTTATATAGCTGACAACGCGTCGCGAATCAATGTCATCACAATAACAATCATTTGTGCTTCAAATAAACCTCTTGCTGAAAGTTATTTAAGTGTATTAAATATTCTACATGATGACACTTACTAATCCCAGTGTACGTTTCCTTCTACCTGTAAAAGGTTACATCAGGGCTTCAACCTGTAGGTAACCACAAATGCAAGAAAAAGACATACATCAATAACTTATTTGTAAAATGTATCAACTACTGTTAAGAAACTCAAAAATATTCTTTAACAGTTTTTCTGTTTTATATGGCTATTTAAACCATTCAAAATAGATTCAATCTGTAAAACCACGCAATGCCAAACATACAATTTGTTATTTCCCATCTATCCTGCTTCATTTTTTACACGTGTGCACCGAGTAATTTTACGATAATATGAAAAATTGCGCGCTGTAGTACTTTATAATAATAATGCCCCGATATATCAGATAGAAGAGGGTTGCAATGTTTCACCATTAAAGCCTTCAGCGTAGCGTTATATACATATACCGCTTATAGATCATGAGCCACCACACAATAGCGGTCTCAGTTCTCATTCATGGTACGTTCATGTACAGAGTGGTTACCGCCATCTCGTAAAACAGTATTACGATACGTCGCCATTTTGTTCCAGAAAAGGCGAAGTAATTGTAATTTTTATTTCATATAATATGAAATAATAATACATTATATTTGTAACGGAATACTAAATTACAGTTGGATTGAAGTGTCGCAATGACGTCACGTATGTCAAATTATTTAGCACTTTTTGATACATTATTCACAAACGTAAGAAATACATATACTTCGAAACAAATATTTGTTTCGAACTTTAACATTTATTTCTACAAGATGTTACTCACAATACTAATTAAAGATTCAAGGAATTTGCTCAGCACTTTTTGATCCTCATTACAAAGTTTGCATATTATGTTGTGTTTTCAGAAACTCATATAATTAAAATTATGAAAATGACACGAAGTTTGAAAATTTCAGAATATTAGACGCTTGTACCAAGTTATGTTTATTGTTATTAAACTTATTTATTGTTTTAATTGTTAAAATGTAACCTCCATAGTCTATCTCTGAGAGTTAACTTAAGATCGCTGACTTGTACGGGGTTATTGTATACTGACGATTTTTCTAGACCAAATTATTTTATACACTCTTGGCAGTTATAATAACTGCAAACAACTGTTAACTTCAAATCCCGACACGTACCAATGTGTTTTCGAATTTTCGATATTATATGTACGTTATCCGACGCTCTTAAGGAGAAAGAAAACATCGTGAGGAAACCTTCATGCACGTCGGCGAAGAGATTCAAAGGTTGTGTGTGAAGTCGTCCAATCCGCACTGGGCCCGCGTGGACGACTAAGGCCTAATCAACATATACGGGTAGGCTCGTGCCCCTCGGTGGGGACGTTTAATGAGCTGATGATGATGATAATGAATAAATCTTAAGATACATATGAATCTGCAAAAAAGGTGTTATTTGTAAAGGAAAATATACAGCGGTAAAAATATTGCAAAATTTTACTATTTGGTTGAAAAATTCTAAAAATAAAAAACTCTCAAAGTAAATTCAATATTTTAATTCAACTATTTTCAAACAATTATGTTTGGATTGTATTGACAACTTTTCATTTTCACATAATGAATGAATAGTATTGCTATCAACGAACGATTTAATTAAGAAAGTGCAATAAATAGATTCTTCACCTTATTGTTTTCGTATTTCATACTGTTCTATGGCTTCTTAAACTATATGAGGTAACTGGAGATAACCTACTGTTTCATCATTTACACTGTCATTAAAATTTCAACCTTCATGTATAAATAATAAGAGTCACGCAACGCAGCAGTTCTAAGGACCCGTCGTCTGCAGCACATCACGCTAAGCCATCTTAATATTTTACCATACATTAATCTTATTTCACAAAACGATATTTCATCTCGCTCATTTTTTATATGACGCAGCCGAGACAGACTGTACAACAATGGAGCCTTTGTCTTAATCATTATTTATAAGGCGCCAAATAAATTATTAACCTTTCAAGTAAGCTCGTAGTTTAGCTTAGTAACATTCAATTCTTGGATGATAGATAAAATTTTTATATGTAAATTTCTGTAAATGTGTGTGCATTTCTGTAAATGTGTATACTGTAAATTTCTAGTAGTAAGAAATTTACAGTTATAAACAAAAACATAATGCAATTTAGGCGGTCTTATCGCTTGAATCGATTTCTTCCAGACAACCTCACAGGCACAAAAAAATACAAGACAGGGCAAGATTGTGCAAAGTAACAATATCTAAATCTACGAATAAAAAAATATATATAAACTATATATACATATATAATAAACTTATAATATATACATAATATAATAGAATTATTTTTCAAATTGAAAATATATTATTATAAATCAATAAAATATTAATATTGATATGTGTTTTTTATGTTACAAAGTGAAATGGATGGTCAGGACGCTCACCTGATGGCAAGTGTTACGCCTGACCACGACAGAGTGGCATTGAAGGAGACCAACAACTGATAAACATTTATTATTCTCCGTCAATGCCGCACAACAGATGTTAGGTCTCTTATACCCGGTAATTTCACTGGCTACAGTACACCTCATGCACAATTACGTGCAAGTCCAGGATAGGTTGAAAAGTCGTAAAAGTTTTCTAAGTGTGTCAAGCCTTTGGCCATAGATCCAAAAATCGAGATACTGAAGCTTTGGTGTGGTGCGGTTTGCCGAATCCCTTTGTCCCCATTGATGAGAGACTTCCCCCTGGCGATGAATTGTCTTGGCCGACCTGGAAGACTTTAAATAGGCTTCGAACTTTGACAGGTCGGAGTAGTTGTTGATTTGAGTTGATTTAGACTGTCTTTGTGGAGCGGGCCAAACGATGATTCAGTGTATGTCGTGTCCTGTTTAATTAGTTTAATTATCTTATAAAACAACTGCATCGCCAATAATACTCGTAGCTTCCAGTGATTTCACAAAAAAGTCTAAAGAATATCCGAACGTATTTGAACAGCTGCAGTTAGCTGCAGATGGATTTTATTGCTTCCCTTAACTGCATGGTACTGCAGGGGCTTCGTTTCTAAAAACTATCAACAATCCATTATTTCTTAATCGATTACGATATTTTTACTGTACTATGTTTGGATGATCCATTAAGTTATGAAATATTTCTTGAGGATCATTTGTTAAAATCAAAATGTATTTTTGAGCTATGTCGGTTTATCAAAAGTCACATATAAGGATAAGCCAAGTAGGCTCATAACACGCCGTCGTGGAAACGATTTATAGTATCTACAGACAATCTGAAAACAATTAAAATGGAAAATACTATATCGCTATAAAGGTACTTAACCATTTGCCTAATAATATTTAAGCCAGAAGCTTTAATATGAGCTTAAATATTAATTGATAAATGTTTTCACACTTTGAAGAAATATTTTGGATCCAGAATATAAATTTTATTTTATTGTTTTTTGACGATGTGTGTTTTCTTATTTAATAAAATTACTATGCATTTATTAAAATAGTTGATTGTTTAATTTTATTTTATTCAAGTAATGAATTATTGTGATAACTAATTATTATATGCATTTTAGTATTCATGATTAAAATTGATACGATTTTTTACGATTAAATGTTGTAATGCCCTAACAGGGTCATGTTGCAGAATGTAAGTTTATGATTTAAGAATTTTATCTTACCATCTGGAATATAGGAAATCTGAATATAAAGGAAATATCTGAGCAATAAAGGAAATATAAACAATTGTTTAGCTACTAAAATGGCTATGTTGTGTATTTTCTAAAATAAAGTCAAACGAGCACACTACTCATAATATTTTAACTAAACAGACAATATTTATTCAATACAATTCCATAGTAGCTTGATATCTAGTTTTCCGATTCCTTGATACAAATACTAAGCACGCTTGTGCTATGGATTTCGATTTACGAACTTATAGAAACTTAATAAGGCAACATTATTTTGTTTTGAAAATTAGGGAGCTAAGTTGTATTTTTAACGTAAAATACCACACTATTTTTATTTCACAAGTTTATTAGAGCGTCGGTGGCTCAGTGGGTGGACTGTCGCCTTCCTACCGGGAGGGCTGAGGTTCAAATCCCGACACGTACCAATGTATTTTCGAATTTTCGAAAAATATATGTACGTTATCCGACGCTCTTACGGTGAAGGAAAACATCGTGAGGAAACCTTCATGCACGCCTTCGAAGAGATTCGAAGGTTGTGTGTGAAGTCGTCCAATCCGCACTGGGCCCGCGTGGACGACTAAGGCCTAATCACCCTATACGGGTAGGCTCGTGCCCCTCGGTGGGGACGTTTAATGAGCTGATGATGAAGTTTATGATTATTTGGTATCACACTTCTTACGTGAAATAGCCCTAGCAAGGAGTAAGTAATTTCGCAAATAAGGCACAGCTTATCAGAATAATACACGACGTGTATACAAGTAAGCCGTGCCATCAAATATTTATTGCTTTATTTCATGGAAATCATACATATTTCGGAGGAAACTGCCGTTGTTTCTGCTAAATAATATTATGGAATTAGGTTCTATCGAAAACATAATCAGAGCGAAGTATTACTGTGCCTTTCAAAATAGCATACTCGTTCCATAACAAGGCTGGCAAAATATTTCGCCTGAAGTCAAAAATATTCCTGAGCAATAATTGTCTCTGGTAAAGGTATATAAATATATATAAAATTATCAACTCTACGTATATTTATAAAACAATAACTCACATTCTTGGCGCTCCGTTTCAGCTGTCTACTGCCCTTCCACCAGGTGATGACGGCATCAGGCCTGGAGCCGGTGGTCTTGCACTCCACCTCGTAGCTTCGGTCAGCGGACAGCTGTCGGCTTTTATTTAGAATCTGCACGCTCAGCGGCCTCACTGTAAGCAATTGACAGTGAATTGACGACTGACCGGAATTCGGCACTCTTAAACCAAGAGTCGTAGTTACATTACTGTTTGTAATACAGGTATGTATTTTAAAATCAATATTTTCTTCAATATCGATATATCAAAGGATGTAATAAAGATACTATAAACATCTATATGAACCCACAAAAAATTTAGTCACCAAATATACTGTTATCTTTTGTGCAGCGGCAGAAAATGGTAAAACTATGTAAGGTCCCGACGAAGACGACCGCACACAAGAGTAATATTATGGGCGTCGGTGGCTTATGGATGTCAACTGAAAAACATCGTGAGGAAACCTGCACTCGCCTGTGAAGAGATTCAACGCTAGTGTGAGGCTAATCCGCATTGATCCCACGGGGACAACTAAGACCTATACACTCTTTACACCTGTAAACCTACCTAAGCAGTGATGCTGGTAATGATTACAGGTATACTTACAATTAATATCCAATATCAGCAGCTTAGTTTCTGGAGGGGCCAGATTCGTGTTACTAGCCTGGCACACGAGCCTGGCGTTCAAATGCTGCCTACCAACACTTGGGAAGGTGAGGGTGTTCACCGTTGTTCCATCTGACCGCTGTTCGTAGGAGTCGTCTATGACTGTGTTCTCAAGATACCATGTCAGTCGAGGTCTGGGATCACCTGTCAAAAGAATTTCCTGGAATTATTAATTTATGGACAACAATGTTCAGCAATGGACTGCGATTGGTTTAAGACAAAGAGATTAACTTAAGGCTTTCACCTCTTTTGTTAACATGACAGTTTACTGCTGGATTTAATGTCTGCTCCAAATCTTTGTAATAGTCTCTTTGTTTGGGCGGGTTGGAAATAAAAGCACTTTTTTGGAATTAATAAGAAAGTGCTACTCTTTGTTATGCTGCTTATACCTTGTCCTGTTTTTCTAAGCAACCCTAATACGGTAATTACAAGAAGTTAAAATTAGAATCACTTGTTATTTCTAACTTTACTTGACCTGGGGGGTAACCGCAATTTCTTAAAACATTATTGTTATAATGATACGTCAACATTTTTGTTCCAGAAAAGACGAAGTAATATTATTGTAACACAGTTTTAAGAGATGGCGGTAACCCCCCAGATAGCTTATAATATCACAACGTGTCTCACAATATACACATGAGTATAGCTATTTATATGTGTCTTACGCATTAGACCCTGTTGTGGTGGATTATGGAATAAAAACCCTTAAACATGAAACTCCGTGCGGAGGCTTTTGTGTACCAGTGGGTGATGTTACTGACGTTACATAACTACACTTTTTATATGCGATGTGCACCATATTTATTAGGCATTGCCCCGGTCTTAAACTTTCTTCACTTTTGACCATAGTCAATTAATTGTATAAAGGTTATTCCGCATTTTCCTGGCGCCCAGATTTCCTGTTTTTCTTTAAGACAGTTCCTAAATTTCGAAGCAATTTTGATAACAAAATATTTTAAGAGGAAAATTGTTGTATATCGTTTTAAGACCTTTTATGAACTTAACACATAATTTCGTAGTACTTTAAGGTACAATAAATAATATAAGATTGTTTATAACAACATTGTTTTCCGCACATAGTCCTATCAAAAATCAACTTATCGGAAATACTTCTGTTATATGTTCCACATCAATAACGTTACGAAGTTCGAGGTTATTGGTACTGATTTTGCTGTTAGGAAGCAGATCAGTTACAATAAATCTCAAGGCTTTCTTTTCTTAAAAATATATATGTGTTAAGCTGAATAGTTATATTAAAAAAGTATGATATTTTAAAAGTCGACCCTATTAAATACTTAAGGCTTTGTTAGCGCTGACATTTTTATTTGTTTTTCCTGCCAAAGACTCGATTACTTACAAAAATAACACTCTCCGCTATAAAACATAACAAAATTATATAGCTTTGGGTAAGGCTATCAAAACATTTATTTTAACAAACCTATCTAGTTACGCCAAGATCCTGACCTCTCGGCTATTTAGGCTTTAAACCTATAATATAAAGACCAATTAAATTATAAGGATCTAGAAAATTACCTCCAAACACTTCGCAGACCAGTTCTAGAGTGTCTCCTTCATTGTAGGGTTCCAACAGACGTGTCTGATCCCTGGACTTACTGTCCATGATTGTAGGTCGATTTGGGGGAGCTGTCAACAAAAAATAATATTTTAAAATGTGCAGCACGAATAAAGACATTACTTTTTATAACACTGTTTCTTATGATAAATATATTAGGAACTTAATATAAATTTTGCAAATTTATTTATAAATAATATTTTTTCTTAAGCTAGGTAGATAGGTAACTAATGCTATGTTAATTGTATTTCGAACTTTTGAAAATAATGTGCGTTTATCTGACGCTCTTACGGTGATGGAAAACATCGTGAGGGCACATGGTCACGCCTACGAAGAAATTTAAAGGTTGTGCATGAAGTTGGTAAATCCACACTGGGCCCACATGGACGACTAAGGCCTAATTACATGTAGGCTCGTGCTCCTCGGTGGGGACGATTATGAGCTGATGATGAATGTAATCATGATTTATTAAGTAACGTAAACCAAACGCATTCTGTGTTCAAAAGTTGTTTTTTAAGATTGTTCATTCGTTTGACTTGTTATTACATGTCTGTTATATCTTGCTTCATACCAATCCAAGTTAAGGAATAAAAATGTGTTCATTGAGAAACAACAATGTTTTCGCGTCTAACCCTTGTCATGTCTGCCCTGAATCGGTTACTTGTATTAGATTTTTAAACGACTGAATGCCTTTATATGCTAAAGCCTATTAAGATGCCGACACGTATTGTAAAAATACTAGGCAGAACTTTGCCACGGACACTTTTTGAGTGAGATTGTGCATTTAGTAAGTTAATTGTTTATCTAAGTTCAAATTATATACTTACCATTTTGTTCAATTACATACTTGTGACTTCAAGCTCACAAGGCAACATATTGAGCCCTTCATTGTCTTTATTACCCCTGTAAGTATATTATTTTATTATACGTTACGTTATACGTTCTTCTTAAATTGATACTTTTTAGGTACGTTTTTTTAGGTACGCACATTTCCCATATTTATTTTTTTATAATAAATATCCACTGACATTCACACAGCGCCATCTAGCCCCAAGTTAAGCGCGAAGCCTGTATTATGGGCACTAAACAACGGATAAATATATACTTTTTTTAAATACATACCTACATATTATACATAGAAAACACCCAGACCATTACAAACAGACATGTTCCTGCACACAAATGTTTGTACTGCCCGGGGATCGAACCCGGAACCCTTGGTGTTGCAGTCGACCTCTCAACCGCAACACCAAATGGGTCATCAAATTTAATGTTGTAATTTCGATAAAGAGTTCTCAATCTAACCTTCCTTCTCAAATTAAGCTTCATGAGTCGTATTATATAAACGTAATCGTTAAATCAAACAAAAGATACTAACTAAAACCGAAATCTTTCCCAGTGACTAAGCAATGAAGGGGAGGGAGAGTATACAAAATGTAGGAAGCATGTCCAAATAATGAGCCAATTAAGATATTCAAATAAGACGCTTTAGGAAGAACTCTACATAGCTACGTATCTACTTTGTTAGAAAATTGATAACAACGTAAGTATCATGAAAGTGGCAATGAAAGTCTATAACGTGCTTCTGCAGAACACAGGCCTTACACATTGTTAATGTAGCGAGATTAAACCGTGGATGTCAATATCATCATCAGCAGCTCATAATACTTCCTCACTAGCCTATCCGTACCCGGGTTGGTCTTAGTCGTTCACGCGGACCCAGTGGGGATTGGCCGATACAGGAGGAGGAAGATACAACCTTTGAATCTCTCTAGAGGCGTGCGCCGGTTTCCCCACGATGTTTTCCTTTACTTCATGATGATATTTATTCACGGGATTGAAACCGACGACCCGCCCGGATTACGGATTTACGTAGATCACTGAACGCACTATAAAGCTGTATTACATACACACTACAATAAACTATATTTGAACATGGAAGCAGTTATTGATACATTGACATTTAATGCCCTTCTGTCCTTAGTCTTGACAAGAAAAGACAGATGCTTGATCACCTATTCTTGTATAAGCTGGTTAGTGGACATCTGAAGTGCTCGGGTTTATTGCAGAAAGTAAATTTTAATGTTCCATATAAAATAGCTCGTTTGTCGAGATACCTAATATTTAAACCAAAAAGCTCAAAAAGTAATCTTGGTCATTTCTCCACTATTAACAGAATACAATCACAATTTAGTCAATTTTCGCGCTCGTCTGTAACAACCCCAGTACAATATGATATGTCATTCTCACTGCGCAAATTTAAATCTTTGTAATTAGATGCATTTCGGTCCGGAAAATAGTTTAATTTCAGACATAATTTAGTTAAATTTTGTAATTGTTAAAATTTATGTAATTTAAGTAATTTATTAAAAGGCATACATTAGTGCATGTCGTGGCAGCCTTTAAGTATAACAGCGATTTGTTATGTTACTAATAAGTTTTAATTGTGAATGATATCATCGTTTGTTATGTTGGTTGTCCTTAAATAAATAAATTCTATCGTTAAAAAAAACAATATATTTCTCTTTTTGGCTTATTTACGAAACCAATATCCCTAAGCACCGGCTATTTTAGTATTCTCTGTACTCGGCGCTAATTCAATTTGTTTGTTTGGTAGACCAGTCTTATCTCCTTAGGGAGAAAAGTCACGCTAAGTGGTAAATATTGAGAAGAGTAATAACGCAAGTTTCTTGCAAACTCAGCGCGATGGATTTAACTGTTCGGATCAATGAGTTTTGTGCAAGAAATTAGTTATTAGGCCTGGAATTTAGTACCTACCTAAATAAAAATCTGCAGTTCCCGCAACCTACGGGGGCATTGAAGATGTTCTTTGGAATATTATTCTTTCTTATAACTATGGAAACTGTAAGGACTGTACGTATTTATTTTTTTGATGGCGAATAGCCGAATTGGCGAATAACCAAAAATCTCTGATTTCTTCCGATTATCGAGTTTCCAGGTATCGAGTCTACCACCTAGTAAAAATGTATGTGGTTAATACATGGAATGTTACCTACCACACTACTCCAGGTTTGATCCCAGTGCAGTAATAAATATTAAGTTATTATTTATGTAAAATTATTTAGTTTCCTGTAACAAATCTAGTGAAACTATTTCAGTGAAATTACAAAGAAACTTCAACAAATTTTAAGAACCATTTTCAAGTAGCCGATTCCTTACATAGCTTCAACGTCTTGGTTTGTTATTGACTTTCCAGGTATTCCTGGGGCTATCCCCATTACTTAAAACAGTATTATTATAATACGTCAGCATTGTTATTCTAAAAATATGAAGTATTATAATCGAGATTCAGGGAAAACTGGGAATAGACCGAAATCCTTCGCGACTTGATCAAATCGCTTAGGGATTTCACTAGCTCTCTGTTTTATCATATCCCTGCGACATACGGAACAGACGTGCTCATAATGTATCAATTTAGAAATTCAAACACGCCTTTACTCAAGCTAATTGTGAGAGGCAAATGTGTAACGTAATATGGTTTTACATATAGAATTCAGTTAATTGCGGGTTTCCCGTTGACTTATTGTTAGGGGTAAGGGTACAAATATGGGGAGCTTCGTAGGAGGACTGGCAAATGGTAGGTGTAATTAAACACTTGAATGGTCACAGCTAATTGTAAGTATAGATTTTGTGATAGCTCTATTAATTTTTCAGTCGAATTTGGGGTGCTAAAGCTTATTTTTTTAGACTTAGGACTAACTAGGTAACTATTGGAGTAAAACATTTACAAAAGAGGTTTTAAAAAGTCTGGCTTTAAAAATATGAACGAAATCTAGAAACATATTAAGCTGATGAGTCTCGTATGTTTATCAATACAATATTAATAAATAAATAAAAATAGTTTTTATTGCTCAATATACCTATATTATTTTTTTTCAATAAAACCTAGCGCATCGATTATAGCACTAGAGGTTTAGTCTAGTGGGTTTAGCATTAGTTTCAGATCGCTATGTGATCCGGGGGTCGTGAGTTTCAATCCCGCGGGGAAAGCGCATGCGAAATGTAATTGTGAGATTTTCCAAGTTTATTATTATCATCATCTTATCTTGACTTACCATCAGTACATTATAACATAAAAAAATGCAGGCCTAATCCCCTGATTTTCGGTCCCGACTACAATCTGAGGATGGTAATCGTGGATACCCAGCAATTTGCATTGGCTCTGCGATGCCTGGAAGACATCGCCATGTGCAACAAGGCCGCCTGTACTTTCTTTCATTCTTACTATATAGTATTGTATATTCTTAGTGTACAACAAAGAAATAAATAATAGATTACGAACCGATCACCCTAGAGCTATGCTTTACAAGAAGACATATGTGTCTTGCAGTGGGGCTATATAGGCTAATAATGGATTACAATTCATATTTTAGTACTCAAACATATCCTTACTACGATTCTTTGGTACAAAATACTACGGTAATATCTGCGCTTAGTCATACTATCGAAATAGCCTTCGTCATTTTGATGCTAACCAAAGCGAGTCCGTTAACTGATGTTCATACATAACACCGCTCGCCTCAAATGTGACGCGTTAATGCGTATATCATGAAACAATGAGCTGCGTAATTAATGAGAGGGAAAACAATAATACACGATGATGGTGCTTACAAACATAATATTTCAACAGTTAACTAAACGTATACGTTTATGTAGACTTCAAGGATAAACTTGCAGTATGTAATCTATTAGAGCGTCGGTAGCTCAATGGTGTAGACTGTCGCCTTCCTACCGGGAGGGCTGAGGTTCAAATCCGACACGTACCAATGTGTTTTCGAATTTTCGAAAATATATGTACGTTATCTGACGCTCTTACGGTGAAGGAAAACATCGTGAGGAAACCTTCATTCAGGCCTGCGAAGAGATTCAAAGGTTGTGTGTGAAGTCGTCGAATCCGCACTGGGCCTGCGTGGACGACTATGGCCTAATCACTCTATACGGGTAGGCTCGTGCCTCTCGGTGGGGACGTCAAATGAGCTGATGATGATGTAATCTATTGATTACAATAAGCAAGCATTCCGCAATTCAACGTCAACTATTCCGCAATGCTTAAAGACGAAAATTCGAGCAATGCGTCCTACCCGTGCTAACATACGCAGCTGAGACATGGACACTGACTGTGGGATTGGTTCATAAGTTCAAAGTCACTCAACGGCGCAATGGAGCAAGCTATGCTCGGGGTCTCTCTTAGAGATAAGATCGGAAATATTTTTTGAGAATTAAAGTTACCTACCCAGCCCGCCGGATCGGCAAATTGAAGTGGCAGTGGGCTGGTCACGTATGTTGTATAACCGATGGCTGCTCAGACGAGTTCTGAAGTGGAGACCGAGTTACGAGTAGCCCTCCGGCCCGATAGACCGGCGACTTGCGAAAGGTCGTTGGTGGAGGCTGGATGAGAAAAGCGGAGGACCGGGATATCTGGCGCAGAATGGGGGAGACCTACATCCAGTGGACTGCGATAGGTTGAATAGATCGATAGATCGTCACCTGGTTAAGATTTCTTGGCTGAATCTTCTCAGTTTATTACATTTGGTAGTACCGTACATATGGCTACTATTCGTTCAAATACGTCCCAAAATTGTCACGTTCATAGATAATTCAGACGCAAAGAAAACCTTCAACACTGAATAAATAAAGAACTGAATCGTCAGCGGAAAACGGCAAAAATTTCATCCTTTCTCGTCCAATCAACGAATTGCTATCGCAAAATTCTAAAATTCGGATTTCTAGCGTCATAAAGAAAGTTACCGAATTACTAACTTTATTATCTCGAAAGTTCTCGAATAAAGCCTACCGCGCCGTAAATAATGAAATAAGAGGCTTCAAATTTTATGAAACCGTGATTAGTACAGTCAACAGCTCTTCAAGGTTAATTTACCAGAGTAAACTGGCTTGTGTTGTTGAGACTTCCAAAACAAATACCAGCTCCGTTATAATGGAATTTATGCCATACCTAATTAACATTCGATTACGGAACGCAATCATCAATTGTAATAAGTTCGTTCATGTAAAATACATGTTACATACCTACATAATAATAAGAAAACATAAAAATCACGACAATATCCCAGAGAAGTATTAATCTGATGGAATCAGGTTGATATAAAAAGGAACACTGTGATATTGTTTCTCAGATAATCTATACTATATATAAAGCTGAAGAGTTTTTTGTTTGTTTGAACGCGCCTAATCTCAGAAACTACTGGTTCGATTTGAAAATTCTTTCAGTGTTAATAGCTATTTATCGAGGAAGGCTATAGGCTATATATCATCACGCTCGTAATAGAGCGGAGCAGCAATGAAGATGTTCAAAATCGGGGGTATTTTTTCATATGGAGCTTCAGCTGCGTACGATGCGTAACGGTTAAAGTTACCAAAAGTCATGTATAAGAGTATTGTTCTCCTTTAAGGTCTACAAAAAGTCCGCGACAGCATATGTCTATCTTTTAAGGTTAGCTCACCATAACAGATATTTTTTGCTAATAAAATCTGAATTGACCCGAAACCTTTAAAGTTGGAGGAGGGAATTCCTATGTATAGTGAAATGAAAGTACCGTGTAACCCGAATTTAATGCAAGCGAAGCGGCAAAAGCTTGTTATAAATAAATAAGTAATGAAAGGACATTGCTCATTAAGGTGTACAGTTTAAAATGTTTAATGTTTTAATTAATTCACATTTACTAGATTATTTTGTAAGCAACTGTCGTCATTGTTATGTGAGGTTGGGTAGCGTTATTATTTCATTTTCTAATAGTTTTTCCTCTTTGGTTCCACTGCAAACAGCGCTTGACAAATATTTGGCATTAGCTGTGTGGCTACTCTTTTGTAGCATTATTATTTTTTAAATATCATTTAAGGACTAACATGTTATAATGTTGAGAGCTCGGGTGGCTCAGTGGTGTGGACTGTCGCCTTCCTACAGAGGGCTGAAGTTCACTGATCCGACACAGCACCAATGTATTTTCGAATTTTCGAAAATATATGTACGTTATCCGACGCTCTTATGGTGAAGGAAAACCGTGAGGAAACCTTCATGCACGCCTGCGAAGAGATTCGAAAGGTTGTGTGTGAAGATCGTCCAATCCGCACAGGGCCCGCTGGACGACTAAGGCCTAATCCCCTATCAGGTGGCTCGTGCCCTCATTGGGACGTTTAATGAGCTGATGATGACGATTTATAATTTGTCTTGCATATTATATTTTCTTTCTTTCTTTCTTTCTATGTATTTAGGTAGTTTTTGAAGTTTTGCTCACTGAAAGGTGATGCAGCTAGATATACTCGATTCTGAGTCGACTCTAGGTATGTCATCTTCTGTGTTTCGGACGATGTAACTGTAGCTAGTAAAATTACCGGTACGAGGACCTAACATCTATTGTCTTTATGTGACGGTCGCACAGGTAATTGTTTACGAAAAATAATGACTTCCAGTTTATGTTCTTTCAGCAACTATTTCTGTATGGTCAGCATATCACGTACCACCAGGTGAGCAAAGTGACCCGTACACTTATAACATTTGAAAACTTAAACATAATAGCCACCGTCCACATTTCACCAAAACGCGTACACGTGACGGGCGGTGAGCGCTGTCGTTTGCATAAAACGCTACCAAAATTGAATACAAAATCTAAATTTGAGATGCCAATGATATTCTGTATATATAAAGGTAGATACGCCATCCGTGCCTCAAAAACGAACCGCCGAAGACAGTTTGTACTCTTTTGTTTAGGTATATGTACGCTCATTCGGAATATGTGTATGTGTGCTGTCACTGCATTCGGAACACTTTTTTCGATTGTTTTGTGAGTATATCACGAATGTATATTTTTGTACATCATTGACCAGAGCCGCTAATTATTATTTGGTTCCACTCTAAACCAACGCCTGAACAAAACTGTTTTGGCATTAGCTGAGTGGCCACCATTTTGGTAGCATTAAAATTGTTTATATTATTTTAAGGACTTACGTGTATCTTAACACTTTTATTTGCACCAAATAAATACTTTTTTCTTCGTTTTTTATTATTACGTCAATTTTCAATCAAACCGTAAATTTTGTACCTATTTCGGTGAAAATTTAATGTTAATGGTTTAAAATGGCAATTGAATGAATTCCCAATGGTATTAGCAATTAAAATCCCCCATGTAACAGTACGAATGGGTGAAAATGTAACCATTTTTAAAATTAATTCTTTTACCAAGTATCTACGTCAAAGCTACTGAATTAATTACCATGGCTAAAATTTTATGAGCATTATCACCTAGCGTCTTTAAAAAGCGTACTCCAAAGGGGCAACGCAATTTCTAAGCCCTTTACGGAATACATTTTTAAATATATTTTTTAATTTCGTATAACATTTTAACAACCAAAAAAGTTATAAATTCTAATTTACATAGTGTTTAATTTATTTCTGTTTCGTGTTATTGATCTATCGATCTGAGGAGAACATATTTCTGCAGTGCTTGCCAAGACGCGATCTCCAGAACTCGTCTGCTACAATGACTATCGGTTCTGCGACTTACGTGACGGACTACTGCTACTTCAACTTACTGGTACGACTTTCTATGTCAGTATCTTTCGTTTTCTTGTTAATTCTTTATATTAATTTATTTTTGTAAAACTATGGATTCATATTTTGACGACCCATTTGGTGTTGCGGTTGAGAGGTCGGCTGCAACACCAAGGGTTCCGGGTTCGATCCCCGGGCAGTACAAACATTTGTGTGCATGAACATGTCTGTTTGTAATGGTCTGGGTGTGTTCTATGTATAATATGTATGTATTTACAAAAAAATGTATATAAGTATATTTATCCGTTGTTTAGTACCCATAATACAGCTTCACGCTTAACTTGGGACTAGATGGCGCTGTGTAAATGTCAGTGGATATTTATTTATTTATTTTATATTCTGTTATAAAAATGGTCCCAGCCTACATTTAGGGCTGAAACTTCACCCGTGGTTTTTCTGCTCAGATAATTATTACACAACATCATCAGTTCTAATGCCCAAAACTATTCCTTGAGCTTGAAGTGGACCTCATTTACTAAGGTATACCAGCACACCTGTTTGACGTTGCCTATTAGTTACATGTTACCCTCCATTTGATCACTAGTCTTCTATCAAAAGGCGAATATAGCCTTTGAGGAGATGATTTATAAAGTTCCTTGAGTGTTTCCTGAAAAGGGCGGTCCCATTACTTTTCATGGAGATTGATTTTTGGGATCCCGTGTATACAGTTGGCGCGTATTTGAAAGAGATTCGTCACGTCTTAAATTTTAATATACCAGGTCTTGGATAAATAAAATTAAGCGGATTTATTCCGTGATTAAGTGTGTATATGGTGTCCTTATGTAGCACAATATGGTAAAAAGCCTCGTGCCGTTTATAATAATTTGGTAAATTACACCAATGCTAGTTATTGGAGATAGTGCCAACCAAACCACTGAAGCGCTTTTTTTCAAAGCATGATAATTCATATTTATAGTTTCGTATTTTAATTGTTTTTTATTGTTATTTTGTATATTTTTTTACGTTTATAAGTGCTTTTTGTAAGCCTAATTTGAAATAAATGGATTTTGACTTTGACTTTTGATAGCATCTTTATACTAATGCTGATCTGAAGGTATGCAGCTGACTTATTAAACAAATTACGAATTAATATTTTTATTGTACATATTTATATACCTACTGGTAATTATGAATTATGAGTGTCGATGCCTCATCGGAGTGAACAGTTGCTTTCCAAACGAGAGGGTGCACGTTCAAACCCGGCCTCGTACCAATGTCTTTACGATTTTTCAGAATCACATGTACGTGTATCCAATGCTCTTACGGTGAAGAAAAACATCGCGAGGAAACCTGCGTACGCCTTCAAAGTGATTTAAAGGTTGTGCGTTATGTCGGCCATACACTAAGACCTATACAACCTGTGGAGATAGGCTCGTGCCCTTCGGTGGGGACGCATAACAAGCTGAAGATTATGAAACAATTAAATATTATTTATTCTGTCATTCTATATAATATAGTTTTATATGAAAAATCTTAGATTTGATTTCACTTTTCTTGAGATATGAAGTCCTTCTTTCTCTCTCTCTCTTCAACCTATTGCAGTCCACTGCTGGACATAGGTCTCCCCCATTTTGCGCCAGACATCCCGGTCCTCCGCCTTCTCATCCAGCTTCCACCAGCGGCTTTCGCAGTCGTCGTCCATCGGCCGGAGGGCGTTCTACGCTACGCTTGCCAAGACGCGGTCTCCCAGAACTCGTCTGCTCCAACGGCCATCGGTTCTGCGACATACGTGACCAGCCCACTGCCACTTCCACTTGCTGATGTGGCGGGCTATGTCGGTAACTTTAGTTCTCTTACGGATTAAATCATTTCTGATCTTATCCCTAAGAGAGACTCCAAGCATAGCTCGCATTAAGTCCTTATTAATCGATCGATTTTGACTTGGCATTCATTAATTAATGCGTGTTTGATTGTACATATTTCACACAAACAATTCACAAACATTCATGATTTGCGGAGGTATCTCAGTGTGTCAAAACAGAGGCAGCAAATGGCAAATGTATGCTTAAATATCAACCCTCTAATATTCCGGTTCACGCGAGCAAAGTGTCACGGCGACAAGTGACAGCCGCATTTGCTCACATTGGATATGTCGTAGACCAACCCTTATGCCTAGGGGAAAACACGTGTTCGTCAATGTGGAGTTAACAAAGCTAACATATAAAAATTTAAATATAATATAAGGTTGTGAGAGAATAGTCTATTTATCAAGTTGATATTGACAACAAAATTTTAATTATATTTTTATTTACACATTAACAATGTATTTCATTTTAATCTAAGAATTGTCACTATTTTGATGATGAAATGCTACATGTCCATGCCTAAACATTTATCTAGGCCGAAATAAAACAATAAATAATAACGGTTGTTCCTACATGTTTTTTAAACTAAACATCTCAGTTGAGACGCCGACTGCATCACTAACGGTTCCGGGTTCGATCCCCGGGCAGAACAAACATTTGTGTGCATGAACATGTCTGTTTGTAATGGTCTGGGTGTTTCCTATGTAAAATATGTATGTATTTACAAAAAAATGTATATAAGTATGTTTATCCGTTGTTTAGTACACATAACACAGGCTTTACGCTTAACTTGGGGCTAAATGGCGATGTGAGAATGTCATTTGGATGTGGATATTTATTTATTTTATAGGACATTGAACACACCAAAACGACCTGAAATAATATTGTTATTACTATGAAAAAAACTAAAGTACCTATAGTAGTTTTTTTATTTGACAAAGGCTGTTTTTTCAAGTGTTTTGATAAGTCATGTTAATTAAACATGAATTCGATGTAAAACAATGTAATTTACGAAAATTTATTATGAACTCAGCTGTAATGAAACGCTGTTAATTAAGTAAATAATCAACTTGACAAGTACAGGCATGAAAACCAATTTTCCTTTACCTGACAAGTGTTATAGAAAAAGATGGATCGCGTGGCACCCTTAGAAATCCGGATCACTCATCGACATGAAAATGTCAAAGTAATTGAAAACAGAGACCTTTCATTACACAAACACCCGAGGATAAAGCCTACCAAATTTTAATTAAACTTTAGAGCCAAAATAAAGGTGAGTGACCCTCAGAATTATTAAAACCATTTCTGACAATCTTCAAGCTCAACTTAGCTCTGAATTATGTGTTCATTATACTTGCCAAATTTGGTATTCGTAAAACAGTCTGCATTTAATATATAACATCAAAGGGAGAACACTGTAGCATAAAAAAGTGTGCCAAGGCATTGTTTGATTCTGTGATAGGAAATTGGGCCCATTTCTAGGGCAGTTTGGAAATCTCATCATGACGTTCGAACAGTAAACACAAACTGGTCATAAATTAAAATGCGCGAATAAAAGGAAATCGGCGAAAATCAACGCGCGCAAAATGAACTTATATTCCTATGGTTCCGTAACTTTTTCTCCGATTTATTGTTAGAACACCAATTAAAATGTAAAAATAAATGAATACAATAAAATGTTTATAATTCGGAAACATTTGTCCTTATCCTAAGGACAAATGTTTCTGTACTGTAACTGTGTTCCGATCATTATAAGGCAATACCTACATCTGTTTTTGCTACGTTAGTATAAATATGCGCGATAGGCTACATTTATGTTTTTGGCGAGCTAAAAGGGAGCCAATGGAAGCTCCTTATTGAAATACGTATACTAATAATATTATCCAAAAGTGACATAAAATGCGTGTGTGAGAGAAGTAAGAGCATTCAACAGCCCGAGTCAGCAACGATGTACGATGCAATTTGTTTATTATTTTAACTTTAATCTAATATCCATGAGTCACTGGTGGCGGTACTTTTGGATGGACGTTCAATATATCTATTTCTTCTCTCATCATTTCTGATGTCTAATTTATTAAATAAAACATAGCTTACATAGTGATCAACATTCCACTACATTCTTCAGGGTAAGGTTTTATGATTAACAAAGTAAAAAATGCCGCATGCCATGTGGTTTCGCTTAACGATAAAATACCCCGGCATTAGTGGCCCGTATGAAACGATTTGCACCTTTATGGTCACATTAACTTTCCCGAAGCCACTGGCTCGAAGAAAATTAAACATTAAGCGTTGTGTTTTTATTACGCCAGTGCGTTTTGAATTGCAAAGTGCTTCCCAGCAGCTGCAAAATGAATAGTTATGTCATCGAAATGAAGTTCCAAATTTCAAAATACAATTTTCGCTATACAGTAATAGACGGGTAGTCAAACTTCAATAGGAATCGCCAAGGAGTCTGAGTTCTCTGATGAGGTACAAACAACTGCGCACGGTGCACGTATGTAATATTTAACTTTAGTACCTTTAAAGGGTTTCAAAGTTAAACAATGTATGTATTTGGGCATGGCTATTGTACATACGCAAATATGAATTCTACTATAAAATTGTTTAGGTCAGTTTTTATTTATAAAAACCATGTAAAATACATAATCATATGTTTATGTTAAAACTGTACATTGTCATTTTGCAGCACATATATTAGTATATATTAATTACTGTATAATAATCATACATTTTCTGCTGACAACTAGCATTTGTGCATTTGTGTGTGTGTTTTATTTTTATTCAACGAATTCCCTGTTTGGATTTTTTTCAATACTTGTAATTGTAAGCACAAGGTTTCTTGAAAATTGATTTCCATGAATTATTTATAAAAAAATACAAACTGTTTTTCTATTATTCCAAACATTAATATTTTTTACATTCCTTTTTTGAAATATATTCCTTTAATAAAAACTAGGTTCCTTTTTTACTTAGGTATTAGTTTATTAAAGATAAACGTCTATTTGATAATTCAGAATAATATTTGATTTGTTCACCATCCGCAAACCCTAAAATGCGTTACTGTAAAAAGAAAGGTAATATTTTTTTATTATCCGTTTCCTATCGGCGATTGGAGCCTGGAGGAAACTAATTTCGCCGGAATATTATTGAATACGGCGTAATGGCGTTACGGACGCGGCGGGATGTCTTTGATCGTGCCGTTTTAATGAAACAAACGTGACTATTGCCAGTGCGCATCCTCGCAGCCTATACCCAGGATATATGTGAAAACCTTTTACAACCCTTTAGATCTCTTAGATCTTCTCAACCTTTTAGATCGAGCAAAGGCTAAACAACCTAGGTGTTTACGGGTATTATATTGTATATTTTTAGGGAGAAAATATCTTTTCGACTTCTCAATCGACAATCTAAATGCTATTTATTGCAGTCGACAATCTTTGTTTTCTTTCTTCAATCTTGACTGCAATAAATAGCATTTAAATGAGTATTATATTTATGCTGCACTTAAATTCGATCATGTTAATTATTGAAGATTATCAAGCATAATGAAATTGTATAAAAACCGGTGTTTATATTGTCTTTTGGGAAAGAATACGCTGTTTACAAATGAAAACAAAAAATAACATATTGGCACTTAAAATTTTAATTATTTTATAGGTAAATATTTCAAAGTTCCATTAAGTACTTTGCAATTTTATCAAATATAACTTTTGCTCTTTGTGAATGCAACTAAGAAAAAACTTATTCGACGTAAAAAATAGAAAATATATTCTGTTTTCTTTTCATACTTTTAATTACATCCATTATTCAACAATTCTCGTAGCTGTGAAATGTATTCACACTCTTTTTGGATTTCCATGTGATAGGGGACTCTTCCTTTCCAACCTTATTCTCCTCAGTGCCAACCATAGATATAGGTGCCAACCAATGATAACAAAACGACAAAATGCATGCAAAACACGGTAATTCTGATGGCTGTATCTGCCAACCAGTGTGCAAGCACATGCCCGCATATGTTTGTTGATTGAATCGTAATGGATTTTACGTTCAAGGTTGATGAATATACAGTTTTTTTTGGTTTTGATTCATTCTATAATGTAATTTTTTTAAATACAGAGCCATTGAATATTTTAATATGTGCAAGCTACTACATCAATTGTATTTATTTTTTCTTGTTTATCTGGTGCAAAATGAGGGCGATCAATTCCCAGCAGAGGACTGCGATGGGTTGAAGAGAGAGGAATATAATTATAATAATCTTTGTTGCAGATAAGTTGCACCCATACAAATTTCTAAATTAACTAATAATAATAAACTTTTATTGCACATAACACGTTAAAAGTGTTCAAACAAGGCGGTCTTATCGCTAAAGAGCGATTTCTTCCAGACACTATCTTCACACTTCTTCCAGAATTAATCAACATACAAAATGTATAATCATACAATACTCAATTACAATATTAATGAAATCCAAATTGTTGAATAACATCAAGTTAGGTTTTAATTTAAATTCGAAAGTAAAAAAATATCATCATCATCATCATCAGCTCATTAAACGTCCCCACCGAGGAGCACGAGCCTACCCATATAGGGTGATTAGGCCTTAGTCGTCCACGCGGGCCCAGTGCGGATTGGACGACTTCACACACAACCTTCGAATCTCTTCGCAGGTGTGCATGGAAGTTTCCTCACGATGTTTTCCTTCACCGTAAGAGCGTCGGATAACGTACATATATTTTCGAAAATTCGAAACCACATTGGTACGGGTCGGGATTTGAACCTCAGCCCTTCCGGTAGGAAGGCGACAGTCCACACCATTGAGCCACCGACGCTCAAAAAAAATATATGGATATAATATTATGTAATCCTACTTTTATTTTGAAACTTATCAGTTACAAACCCTAAGCATAAAGATTTTTGTAAAAACAAATCGTTTATGAAGAAGATCTTACCTGACAGCGATTTACTAAAAAACCTCATTAGAAAACCTAATTAGTTGATGTCGATAACATAGTTTGTAATTTTAGGTGAAATATATTTCAAATAATCTCACTAGGTTCTTGAAAGTTTTAGACTTGATGGAAGAATTCCTAATATTATACAGACGAAATATAAAAACTCTTTATGTTACACTAATATAAAAAAATTGAAAGTGTGTTTGCTATTTCTTTCCAATAGTGTATAGAGTTAGCTGATACCCTACATTAACATTCCACAGGTAAAGCCGCGGGGCACAGTTAGTTGCTTGAATAAAACATGTTTGACTCGTAGTTACTCTTTTCTATGGCCTATACACCCGTGACAGATAGGCTCGTGCTCCTCGGTGGGGATGTATAATGAGCTGATGATGACAGATGTTGTATAAGAAGAGAACGCGAAGAACCGAGGGACCAGGCATAGTGGATTGCGCAAGTTTTGAAATAACTTAAAATTGAAAATTTGAATAGTTTTAAGTTTTAAACTTAAAATATTTTTAAATCAGTTCTAATGTATCATGAAGAACACTTAGGAATTCACCGAATTTAATATTTTGAGATTACTAGAGCAAGCTAAACTGGGCTGTTCACTTTTTTAAACGTCAAGATAGAAGATTTTTTTTAAATACAGTCTAAAGAACTTGTATCAATGGCAAAAATATTAGCTCGATATCGCGAAGCATCAGAGTCTCGACAGATAGACTACAAAGTGAACTTTTAGAAATATATTTCCAGATATATGTAGTTCTGAATTGAAAACGATGTCAAAGTTACAACTCCGAAGTCTCAAATGACACACCGACGACTTAACAGAACACCAAGTTTCATAAATAAGTTGAAACGTAATAACATGTAGCTTTCATCCAGGTTGTGTTGAAGCAGAGTTAAGTAGGTATATAATTGTAATCAAGTTAGATATTATTTAGGATGCTGAATTAGTAATAAATATCCACTGACATTCGCACAGCGCCATCTTGCCCTAAGTTAATCGTGAAACCTGTAGTATGGATACTAAACAACGGATAAACATACTAGAAATCATTGTTTTTTGTAATACATACATATTGTACATATAAAACACCCAGACCATTACAAACAGATATGTGCATGTAATGTTTGTACTAACCGGGAATGGAACCCGGAACACTTGGTGAATAGGTGTCGTCTCAAACATTACACCAAATGGGTCGTCAAATATATAGGAACATTATTATGTAGGCTATTGAGTAAATAGCTGCGCGCACAGTTATGTTATGAAGTGTGTTATGAAGAACAGCGTAGAGATATCTTGCAGGCATCTCTACATTTTAAGCTGAGTGGCGACCAATTTAGTGTCATTATTTTATTGTATAACTTTAAAATTATGAGCATAAGTACTGATGAGCAATTAGTTTTATATGTACATGTACCCATGTAAAAGACACACAATAAACGTTTTATTGTTATTATTAATTGCGTATGAAAAATCGTACTATTTAATGATACTGGTCATCCCTTATTAGATATAAACAGTATCGTTAAGCTTATCCTTAATATCTGACTATTATTAGTTACTCATATACACATAAGGTATCGTTCATAGCTGACCCATAAACCTATATAACACCAAACGTGTTACGTGCTTTTGTATTAGCTAGGGAAATGTACTGCCAAAGTTGAAAATATAGCCAAGTTTTACTGTCGTATCAAAAATGAAATAAGTATTAGTGTATTTTGATATATTATTTTAAAAATAATAATGTCAAAATTTTTAGATTGCACTAATATACTGCATTATCTTATAACGAGCATTAATCTGCGCTATTCAAGGCTGAGAGCCATTTGTTTTGGCGCTAACCAATTATCCAGTGAAGCTTTAAACGCCATCTGCGACCAACAGGGGTAGTCAGTTGGAAAACAAAAACCAGTCTGCGTTAAAGCATCATGTGTTTTTTCTCTGGATCTCAAAGTTGCTTAGAAGATATTGCCAAGTTCAATAATACTTCTATATCAATATTATCTAAAACTTCCTTAAACCATTGAGCGTCTGGAATTCAGACACAATAGAATTTATTGTCTGGTGCCATAAGCCGTCATTGGCGGTCAAAGATTAAGCAATACTTTTTGACTAGGTAAAAGTATAATAATATTAACACATAAAAAAGTAATATTCGAAAAATGGCCTCTGTGCTGTTGGCTTCGGCTCCACACGTGCCTTCCAAAGGACCGGGCCACTATTTGGGCAGTGAATCATAAAAATTTCGAAAACATAATTATAATTATGGATCTAGCATGTTCTGATTATTTATTTCAGAACTTGCTAGATCCATAAAGTGTTAGTAAAATACATTAAATTACTTATAACCATGTTAGTTTAAATAAAACAAGAACTTTGCTATGTCACTGCCGTGCTTCTAAATATTTCCCTTGTTTATCTTAGTGAGTTGGCGATATCTGTAGTTGGCATATCTCCCACAGGTAATAGAGATAAACCCGAAACGGCAAAGTCGGTGTGCGTTAGGAAAGTATAGTCAGCAATCAAATAGTCAGTAGTTTGTACTAATTTTATTTTGGTAGGTATGTCTTTTTTGTACCAATTTACTATATTGTGTAGAACTAAATGTTTTTCGAGTTTATAGAGATGTATGTGATAAAGGTAATAATTTAGAAAATAACTGCAGGCAGGCCCTCAACTAGATGGTCCGAAGACCAGGTTTAGGTGAAGGAGAGGCGATGGATGGTGACTGTTAGGATCAAATATATTAAAATTAAGACCTTCATTTATTAGTTTACATATTAGATAAATAAAATTGAAACACACATGGCTTCTGACCGGTAGTTGTGTTTTATCATTTAAATAATTCCGATATGTTTTATTTAACTTTAAATAGTCACATAAAATGCAATTTTGCAGCCGACTGTACTAGCCTATTGATAAGAGCTTTAAGGAAAAGTGGAAGACAAATAGGTGGATGGTAATTTCTCTAGGAAAACTACACTTATCTATCTACTCATACGTATCTGCACTATCTATAACAGATCTTCGGGTAAATCTGGATTAATGAAGCCTAGTTTATAAAGTTATAATATTTAACTATAAAAAAATAAGCGTTATGTTTCAACCGGCGTTTGATTTTGTTGATTCATATACATATCATTACCTTTTCGGTAATAAGTTAAAACAAAATCCAATCGCTTCTAAAAGCTTGTTACAATTTTTTTTGCCTAGGGAAGAGGTTAATAATTTCTTGCAAATGTACACCCAAAATATTCTTGAAAACTTAAGAAATGTAAATATGTATAGTCAAAGTCAAAGTCAAAAACATTTATTTCAAATTAGGCTTACAAAAAGCACTTATGAACGTCAAAAAATATACAAAAGTATAATAAAAAACGATTAAAATACTAAACTAAAAATATGAGTTATGATGCTTTGAAAAAAAAAGCGCTTTATAATCAATCATACATATGTAAAACTATAAACCTAATGTATATTTTACAAAACTATCTAGCATATCTTTATCTAAGCAATATTATATCTTCAGTCACGAAACTTTAGTTTCAAAATACTATCATGGCCCGCAATGTATTCGTTACACCTTGAAATGCTTTGGAAGTTAACACTGGATAACGTTAAGAATAGGTGTTGTGGTTACTTATCTCACTATTTTGCTTCCAATTTAAATGGTAATTGCCTCGAACGATCGCGTTTGGTGGCGTGCAGATTCGCGATAGCTGTTTGAGGCACTCCGATTGTTCTGACGGGTCCTTTAGAGTAAATATAGGACTAGTGCATTGTTGCATTTGTTTCAAATAGGTTAAATCTATCGCAGTTTACGGTTAAAAGAAATAATATTGATAAATTATGGGTCATTGCCACCACCCAGCTCAAATCATTGTTGAAAAAAACTGTACATACTTCTTTCTCTTCAACCTGTTGCAGTCCACAGGTGGACATATGTCTCTCTCATTTTGTGCTAGGTTCACGTTTTTCCTCATCCAGCCTCCACCTGTGAACTGTTACGAGTCGTAGAAGTGCATTCTATTCAACTGGAAAAGTACCCCCCTGGGACTGTATCTCTTTGAAGAATATACAAGGATACAAAACCAGGTGCTTCATGACCCCATTGCACTATTCTGTCGCCAGAACCACTACCCATTGACGACACAAATTTGCCACTTGGAAAACGGTGATTTAATAACCCGTCGATTGTAGGCTCGATAAAGCCACTAACGTATAAAGAATGTTCAACGAACAAGTCACACAGCATCAACCATAATAATAAAGTAATCGCAGTAAGGAACCTTAGACTTGGCACGTCTGTCTTGATTTCATTACTTTTTAGAGATAATCAAGCAGCTCCATCGAGACTTGGCTAGATTTTTTACAAAATGTTTTCGGTGCGATTTCACTTCTTTTTGTAGAAACTTGAAAGGAATATTGGACGACCCATTGGGTGTAATGGTTGAGACGTCGACTACTATACCAAGGGTTCAGTATCTACAAATATTTGTGTGCATGAACATGTCTGTTTGTATTGGTCTAGCACGCTCGACTTGGCGGGGGCACTACCGTGCCCCCCGATTTTTGACATTGGATGAAGCGGCCCACCATGTTGAATATATATTGTTTAAAGGCGGTGTGTCGATCTCTTATAGTTTGGCTGGGGTTTTTTGTTATCTAAGCAGGGTCACCAGGTGCTCCAGATCTTCGATCATCCAAGTTTTTATAGTTTTCCCTATATGTAGCCATTAAATCCTCACTCTGTACCGAATTTCTTTTCTCTGATTTAATGGGAAGTACTAGTTCTATTTTGATGATCATGAGTGAGTGAGAGTCTATCTGTTGAAAATGCGAAACTTTGCTTTCGCTTAACATCGGGACTAAATGACCTACAGATTTGAAATTTTGGATTTAAAGTATGTTATTATATCTTACTAGATGACGAAAATTTCAGCGCTTTGGTATTATCCAAAGTTTTCAAATTGGGGCCTGAAAATGCGGCGAATGGATCCTGTAAAGTATAGTACGGCAGTGTTTGCTTCGCGCTCGACTTAGCGGGGGCACTGCCGTGCCCCCAGATATGTATTTACAAAAAAAAATGTTTTTCCGTTATTCAGTATCTATAATACAGGCTTCACGCTTAACTTGGGGCTTGATGGCGCTGTGTAGTGCAAAGCCTATTGAAGAGATACAGTCTCAGGGGTACTTTTCCAGTTAAATACGAGTATAATCCGTGAAACACATTTTGTCGGTACAATGTTAATATTCCGCCCATAGGGTAAGCGATTTGCATCCACATTGACTATGCGCATATCGACTGGGTAATTTTCTAACGGCGGCAGTGTTTCTAAAATGTGTGGCTGGTTTTAAGCTATTTCGAAAGGGTTTTTTGTTTCAACTGAACTACTTCGTGAGTTAAGCGACGTTTATTATTAGCAGACTACATTTTGTGGTCATTTATCTGTATAATAATTAAATATTCCCAAAAATTCGCTTTCGATAAAGTTGAATTGATGAAAGCCAAATCAATCTGTTTTTACTTTCAGGGATTTATACACAAATAAATAAATATAAATGGTCAATAGCGTGCTTGTAGTGCCTCTGGTATTGCAAGCGTAAATAGCTTACCGCTTACCATCAGGCGGCCGTAGCTTGTTTCACTAATAGTATATATATAATATTTATATAATATTGTTTCTATTTTGCCATGTTATCTATATCGTAGTTATGGAGGCGTTATGGTTTCTGTTGTGTTTTTTAACTACTCATCTCATCAAGAAAAATTTTCGTCCTATTTTAAAAAATGAGGAGATTCAGGGCCCGTTTTCTAGAACGTCAACGTTTATCTTTACATGAATTGAGTTATAAAGGGATAGCGTTATATAGGCTAAATAGCGGCATCCTTTTCTCATTTTATTTAAGTAAATATCAATGCTTGAGTCTTGTGCTAGAATACGGGCCTCAAACTGAAGTATTCTAACCAAACCGTATAATATGCCCCTTAAACATGAACTGTGTAATAATATTCAAACTCAAATTGTTTATAAAAGCACATAGCTCTTTGAAAGAAAAAATCTTTATTCAAATAAATCTGTTACAGATACTTTTGAATCGTCAATTGTTGTTATCATCATATTTTTTTGTGACTCTACCACCGGATCGGATTAAGTAGAATCTTTGAGAAGAGCCGGCAAGAAACTCGAGTTACTCTTTTAATCTTTTTATATCAGTGGTTACAGAGTTTTGTCATTTACCTACACATAGCTTTACAAAAATAAATTATATTATTTATTTTTCAATTGATTCCAAATTTATTTAAAGCTGTTAATGAAATAATATCCGCACTGATTCCGCTTGGATGACTTTGCCCTATACACGATATGCGGATAGGCTCGTGCCCCTCGCTGGGGACCTTATAATGACCTGATGATGATGAATGCAATAAATTGTTAATGTATCTATTTGGCAAAGCGAATTCATTGTCATTCAGTCGAAATAACTGTGTACATATAGAGCGTCGGTGGCTCAGTGGTGTGGACTGTCGCCTTCCTACCGGGAGGGCTGGGGTTCAAATCCCGACACGTACCAATGTATTTTCGAATTTTCGAAAATATATGTACGTTATCCGACGCTCTTACGGTGAAGGAAAACATCGTGAGGAAACCTTCATGCACGCCTGCGAAGAGATTCGATGGTTGTGTGTGAAGTCGTCCAATCCGCACTGGGCCCGCGTGGACGACTAAGGCCTAATCACCCTATACGGATAGGCTCGTGCCCCTCGGTGAGGACGTTTATGAGCTGATGATGATGATGATGAACTGTGTATATTATGAATATCAGTGCAGTAAATATTATAAGTAAATACTCGTAGAAACCAGATTAAAACAAACTAAATAATTACTTTGGGATTGCATGTTTTCGTAATTAAAATAAATAACATATGTAAATAATACGTATCAATACGGGCGCCGAATGACTCATTTCATTTCATAAAAATTAAAATACATAACTGGCTTAAAATGAATAAAATAGAATATTTACGAATCGACCTAAAATTGTTATTATTTTATGTCATACATAAGTGAACGGGACGGTCAGTGCGCTCACCTGGTGGTAAATGATATGGCTAGTGATACGCCTGACTATTACAGAAGCAGTGTTGAATTAAATTCTTAACCATAGGAAGTATTTTTTCCGGAAACACTGCTCTACACCCATCAACCGAGACGACAGATGTTCGGTCTCATATACCCGGTGATTTTACTAGCTCCAGTAGGTACCCCCATCCCGAAAAACGAAAGTGCATAATACTCTTGTTTTACGGGAAGTTAAGAGGCTCTGCAGTGCTTCCTACCTACACGACTCAGTACTGAGTCTACCACCTAGTAAAACTCCATAAAATCTAGGTAAAATTATGCAAAAATAACTTACTGATAACAGTAAAGTTGAGCCTCAAGTTTCTCGTAGGGGAGTTTTTGAAGTCGACCCTGCATCGGTATACGCCCGCATCGTTTGGGGCCACACTATCTACGAAGAGAACAGCTGGGCTGGCTGCAGCTCTGAAGTAAGCTCTGGTGCCGAAGACCGAAGGGGCAGACCAGAGTTTCGGTTGACTCGCCAGACGGCCGCGAACGTCATAACTGTAAAAGGGAGTATAATTAGTTTTTACTTTAGTGTAGTAGTTCTCAGAAAAAAAAGTCAGTTTAGGATTATTCTGCATACCAATTTTTAGGTTTCTACTTTTAAAATATTAAATCCCCCCTCTCCCCTGTTTTAAGGCACTGGGGGCCAATTTCCGAAAAACCACAAACTTCAATACAATTGGACAAAAAGTAGCCTTGTCTGTTTCCTAGTAACCGTCTATTACATTATCACATTTTGACAAAATCCGTTCAGTCGATTAGGCGTGAAAGCGTTACAAACAGACAGAAATACTCTCCTCTTTCTGTCTGTGAGGCTAGGTAGTGTGGATGAAATTTTGAATTTTGCCTCGATTTACGGTAATGAAATGTGAATGAATCCGCATAATTAATTAGTTCTATACCTTATATCCAAAAAAGTTCACAAACTATAAGTGCTCTATTTCCGCAAAAAAGAGAAGAGAGCGCATAATAATAATTTCACGGAAGAAACAGTGGTAGTTACCTACCTAGGCAGTTTAGTATTCTACCTTTAAAAAATTGTTTTCATTCTAAATAATAATAGTTTAATGGTATGAGTTTTGAGAATAATTATTGAAAAAAAAATACTGAGTTTAAAAGACCTAACATCTGTTGCCTAGGGTGACGGGCAAAGTGCGGCTTTGATAGAGAATTATAACTGTTTATCAGTGGTTTGGCGCTCTGTCATGGTCAGGAGTATCACTGACCTTCAGGCGAGCGTCCTTACCATTCCGTACACTTAGTATCATAAAAAAAATTAGACATTCCGGTCGGTGTATCTCCTTATTATATAGACGAATGATATCAATGAATTAAAATATGAAAGTATTTTGAAATGTTGGCATTGAAACAAAATTAAAACAACAAAGTTTTAACTACACGAGTTCACGTAATCTAATAACGTGTAAGTTACCTCAGCAAATAACGATATCTCAGTGGATAAACTTATATATCTTATGCCTACAAACATACGTTAAACAGAATTTTCCGTCACTTAAAAGTTTTCTATTCGCATGAGATTGTTCGGAATAAAGTGAAATTTTTTGTTCCATATAATATTCATTTGATTTGCTAAGTGATAATTCGAGATTTGAATAATGAAAAGTGAATCTACCGCGTTCTTTCAACAGTGAAAAGCATATCAGCAAAAATATTGAAAATCACACTCACTGAATTCTGATAAATATCGTATGGAACTTCTGTCACGTCTAAATATAGGAAAATATGTTATAAATTCTGTGTTACGGATCTACATACCATTAGATTGTAAGATTATACTTTGTAGATGAAAACCTGTATCGTGAATTCACTATTATTAATAGAATTGAATTAAAGTTGCATCTTTTTTTTTATTTATAATTACCATTTAGAAAATTGTTACAATTTTTTAACAAAAATCCGTACAAAAAACAGAAATGACTTAAATAAAAATTAAACTAAGATAACATGAGTTTATATTCAAACTAGGTCAACTGTAACTATTTTTGATGACTTTCTCATTGAGGAATAATATATACGAAAAATAATCAACTTGTAATTATATATTACAGTAAAAGATAATCATGTGAAAATTAGTAATCGGTGGTGCAGAACTCAAGAAATCAATTCATTCTCGTATTGTAGTGATTTATCTTTTGATGTAGCTTCCGATCGAAGAAGTGATATAATCATTAACATTACTCATATGGAACAAGAAGCTCAAAGTTTGGCTTTTGAAACACGTTTGTCTATCAAGCAGCTAATTTGATACCTTGTCCACCAAGAAACTTCTCTATTCACAGTTCTCAGAACCACGTGGGCAACATAAGTTCAAGTTATCTTGAGACTGATGCGAATTCTATCCGGGAAACCTAATGCATCGTTCTAATTATTAGTCTAAGTTTGCAGCCCGTTCATCTGGATAGAATCAACTTTCCGAGCTACGGGTAGAATTGAATTAAGTTTAATTGAATAATGGTTAAAGTGTGTAAAGTTGCATTTCCTAGATAGGCATGATCCGTCTTCAGCGGCATACTTGTAGAAAACAAAATATTTCAAATCCTTACATGAACTCTTCCATAGTTTGCTGGTAGGCATAATACCTGATCAGATAAAATATCTTGACAACGAATATGACTTTGTAAATATACACTGAACCAGCATGTTAACTCCGGTATTCGGTGGATTCAATGTTTGTATTTTTAAAAGGACACATCAAATGTAATTTATTCCATGGTACATATAACAACGAAAACGCAACGAGTCGTTTACCGACCGCTTAATAGTGATAATAAAAAGGTAATATAACTCAAGTGGTAAGCCGAATATTGAGTCTTCGGTATGAGTAACTTCGGTTTACTAGGTGGTAGACTCGGTATTATTCCGCAATGCTTAAATATGAATGAAGCGAGCTATACTTGGTGTCCCTCTTAAAGATAAGATCAGCAATTATTTAATCCGTAAGAGAACTAATGTTACCGACATAGCCTGCCAGATCAGCAAGTTAAAGTGGCAGTGGGCTGGTCACGTATGTCGCAGAACCGATGGCCGTTGGAGCAGACGGGTTCTGGAGTGGAGACCACGTCCTGGCAAGCGTAGCGTAGGACAACCTCCAGCCCGATGGACCGACGACTTGCGAAAGATCGCTGGTGGAGGCTGGAAAAGCGGAGAACCGGGATATCTGGCGCAACATGGGGGAGACCTATGTCCAGTAGTAGACTGCGATAGGTTGAAGAGAGAGACTCGGTGCTGAAGTACAAGGTACCACTGTAGTGCCAGACATCATCCTGTTAAATAGCAGTGTTTCGCACTTCTGTGTTACAGGATAAGGGTTACTATCGATAACAAAAAGACCTCACATCTGTCGACTCATGTGATGGTCACAGGGTAAAGCTGACGGAAAAATATAGTACCCATTTTTTTATTTCCTTTAACCCTACTTCAGTCATGGTCAGGCGGGTCTTCGAAAATGAAAAGTGTTTATTCAGTGTAGGTCCTTACAAAACACTTATGAAGCTACCACTGGTTTGGAGGGTAGTTTTCCACTGACAAGAATCTCAGTAGTGACTCTTTTTCTGCGGTAACTTAACTCAGCGAAGAGGACGTGGTTTTTGATTGAGCCGGCCACTTATACCGAAATTTGTTTCCACTCGAATATACGTGACTATTAAGTACAATCCAGCAATAAATATAATAATTCACAAATTCCAACGTTTTGTGTCCACAAAACCAAATTACATAGAAACGTTTCAAATACGCGTAATTTATTAACACGACTTAATAACACCGGAATATCTCATCTAATATATTAAATAATATTTTTCCCCTGGATGAGCTTTTGGCTCATAATGCACATAATATGAATAAATGCTTTAAACATGAAGGAAGCTATAGTAATAAATCTCGCCATTTTTCAATTCGCTTCTGAGTACATCCGTATTCATAAATCCGTCGGCCCGTCTGATTTATGACAAAAACAATTGTTTGTTACTTAGAATATAACATGTGTCTCCATTATTAACGAAACTTGATCTCTGTACTAATTAAAATATATTGAAGCTTCCCCTATGGTTTATATGTCCTCCAATTTGTTATAATTTAAGGATAGCTATTAATACGATATACTGTGGTCGATCCTGTGCGTTGAATAAACTTAATTCCGGTGGTAGCTTCATTTGACTTTGGTGCCTTACTCGGGCCTAAACTGAATAAATGATTTTTTAATTTAAATTGGATTTTNAACAATTGTTTTTGTTACTTAGAATATAACATGTGTCTCCATTATTAACGAAACTTGATTCCCTTGTATATTAAAATATATTGAAGCTTCCCCTATGTTTATATGTCCTCCAATTTGTTATAATTTAAGGATAGCTATTAATACGAATATACTGTGGTCGATCCCTGTGCGTTGATAAAACTAATTCCGGTGGTAGCTTCATTTGACTTTGGTGCCTTACTCGGGCCTAAACTGAATAAATGATTTTTTAATTTAAATTGTATTTTTTTTTCGAACTAATAACTGCTGTTGGCCTTTACAGCTTCACCGGGCAATTGGCGAGCGCAGATGGGTCTCAGCCTTAAAGAGACGGGACCAACAGCTTAACGCGCCTTCCGAGATGCGTCCATTAACCAAAACACGTTAACCCTCAAAAGGTCGATTTTGAGATATAAATGCAAGTGATACAGTTTTAAATCCTCTTCTTCATATACGTACTCATTATGGCTTTTGGTTTTAGAAATATTGAACACAAAAACCGTTTAATGACAAATAATTCAACAAATTCGGTACTTAAAACTAACTTTACCACAAATATTAACTAAATAATGCGGTAAAGTAAGTGATTTTATATATATTAAATTTATTTATATGCAGGATAAACCGTAAATTATGCAGGAGAATATTAATTTTAAAATTGTGTCTTACACACGTTTTTCTTTTTTTTTTCTCAAAAATGACTTTTTCGAGCTAGCGTGGTTTTAGTTAGAGGACGACAGCGGGACAATACTGTTGTTCACCCATTAAACAACCGACCGTTGCGATAGTTACTTGACTAGTGTGATCGTCAAACAAACCTACACCCTACGCCATAGAGTCCTTAAAATATTTTATAAAAAATAACAATATAATATTACCATTTGCATACTTCTTAAGTTTAATATATTCACGTAGTTTGAGACTGAGATCGTGTATATGTGATGATACCTATATATTTATTTTTAAAGAAATCAACGTTTTTGAATTCAACCAATCCCACTTGCATATAGTGCGTCATACCAAATAGCAAATTCGAGACCCCAGGGTTTGCTTACCAAAATACACATTAAAATATAGCCCACTATCTTTAATGACACCAGTCTCACAGTGTTAGCTCTTGTAATATAACTAGTAATGAAATCTTCGTTAGCAATTTTATTATCAGACAAAACATACCTGTAAAGGGGTTCGCCATCAGCCTCCTTGAACCAAAGCACCATGGAGACATGGTCGCCGGCTGCAAGCGGCTGGATGTCGCATGCAGAGCCGCCTTCTTTCCAGCACACCTTGGACGTGTGCTGTTGGAACTGGAACAAACAAATCTGACCTTAGTACCGATCTGAGTATAAAGTATAATAAGAAATAAAAAACGATCTTTGTGAAGTAAAAAAATAATGTAAAAAGAACCGTGCTCTGCTAATGTCTCACAAAAGACAATATTGAGGGTTAGGTCAGTACATACTGAGGTAGATTTCTACCGCAGGCCTAATTACTTTGCAATAGATGCACTCCTGTGTTTCAGGAAGAGGTCACTGCAGCTAGTGAAGTAAGTTCTTAAATAAATATAGGACTTTAACTTTGACTAATGAAATAACGGGGTATTAGAGATCTTATTACATCTGCCGTCACTCATAGCTGGAAAATCCCAGTGTTGATGAATAATAAATATTAACTTTCTAGATTAGTCTCTTTAATGCTGAATTTTACTTTCATTTCTGCGGACTGTACTAACAAATGATGTAAATCCTATGACAAAGCAGATTCAAAGTTTCGTATTATAAGTTATACCAATAGCGATAGAGCGTGAAAGCTAGTACTTAAGTTGGCTTAGATACTGGTTGTATCCAAAGTGATATAATTTATTCGACGAATTGTTAATTTTAGCTCGCGTCGCAGTTAGGTCAAAAGGACAGATAACATTATCATGGTCCATGAATAAATTATCAAATACGAGACCTTGAATATAATTGTGTTGTTTAACAATTTTAATTGTTATACTGTTAAGGTATCCATTTATTTAATATTAATTATATGTATTTTTGCATAAAGCCATGTGCGTAACTTAACCTATTTTTTCTCAACAGTTACCTTTCCACGTCATTTTTGCTTTGGTTAATACTGTATTTCGAGCTGTAAAATGAAATGTTGTATATTTCATTATTTAGATTAAACCTGATATAACCTGATGCAAAACATAACAAAGAAATCAAACATGGTTTTCAAGTGTGTGAGAAAGATGTTAAACATATTCTGCAATTTATAAAAGGTATTTAAATGTGTGCTTCATGATGAGTGGCATTTTATCTAATCTTATTTAAAAATAAACACTAAAAGTCACGCAAATTCAAACCTCTAGGTCCATTTCGTTGATGGGCGTGCCTCACGATATTGGGACCTTTGTTATTCTAAATTATAAATTATCACATTAAATTTTACGCCCTTATTGGAGTAACGGCTGAGACGTCAGCTACTACACCAAGGGTTCCGGGTTCGATATCCGGGCAGTACAAACATTTCTAAACATGTAATTACAAAAAAAGGAAATCAATTGTTTCAAAAGGTTTATCAATTGTTTAGTACCTATAAACTTAACTTAGGGTGCAGTTTGTGTGCTAGTGGATATTTATTATTAACTTATGATTATTATCGTTAACAACCAAAAATAGGCATGATCGGATAAATAGTATCATTCCTTGGGTATTAATATATTGATATTAGAAATTGACTGCATACCGACTAACAAATTTACCATTTCGCAAAGGATGGCAATGCGTTTTGTGAGTTTTGTGGAAAGGAACGTAAAAACTCTATGATACAAGTTCCCACGTCTCAAATGTCGTATTGAGCAGTAACTACCGGACCGTAGTGCCCGCGACTGTCGCACGCCTTCAGCCTATCGCATTACTCGAGAGCTTTATGCTTGATCGATCTTGAGTATAGCGCTTGTGTACTTTGAAATTCGACTGATGTTTTCTTTGATGTATTTTTATTTTGTATTTCTCTAGAATATTCTCGAAATAAGTTAACAAACAAAGTTATCGAGGCCCAAGTGACGTATGCCTACCGTCGTGTTGTAGGTCCAAATCCGACCGAGAGTGCACACAAAATGGAAGTCACTTTGTTTTAATGCCGAGTTTCTATAGGACAATGCAGAGTTATTTACTTGATTTCCACAAATATCACTAATCATCAGGTGAATTGGACTCTATACGTGGAATTAAATATTAAAGTGAACACTTTTGGTTGCTTCTTGCCCTGCTTCGGTCTACATGCAAAACTGTGGGTCCTGGTTTAAAATTACTTGTGAGGTTTGTCTATTTGAGAAATAACAAATCTTGACTCGTAAGTCCCGTGCACATAAATATTGAATTGTGATTGATCAAAAATAATAAATAGACTTACAAAATTTATTATATCATTTTGTAATTCGTTTCATTTATTCAAACAATTTTCAGTATAGTAAAATTAAGTTATCTTCAGTTATTTCTTTAATTTTGCCTGTTAGTACTCTTTCATTTATTTTTTTTCTGTAACCTCTATTTGTATTTTATTTCTACTATCTGTTTACATTAAAAATAAATTGTACGAAATATCAAACTTTTGGAGCATAACTTAATTAAGTTTTTGTAATATAAAGTAGATGATGGCAATTACATCTTTTGTATCCGTCGATTTATGAATTTTATTGCCGACTGCAAAAGGTCTAAATTCTATTACTACGGAAACTGCGATCAGGCAATTTCTAACCGTTGTTCGTTTCATGAAAGTTTTAGCAAAGGGCTCCCTACGGATGGATGGGTTGTCTAAGCTGCGTGTGATTACGCCGATGATCAAATTCGTAATCCTCTATTGTTTATTGTATAATCACAGTCTCTTGGTCGCACTTCGAATTTATTGTGCTCATCATCGCCGATTCTGATATTGACTAAATTATTACTATATTATTTAAATTATTTGCAAACACCATGCAGACTAGAGAGACACCAAGTTCAGCAGACCATTCTTAGAACCAGCAACAAAACATCCACATATATTCTATTAAAGTAAAATGTGAAACCATAGTATGTGATTTGAGCCTTGCTATATTGAAAAACCACATCCATCATCGCACTATTCCTATGTAAGAATCTTTTTCCTCTTAATTTAATAATTCTACTTTTACGGAATCACAGTCAACATCTGTAAATAAAACTTCAAAAAATGTGGTTCGAAATATCTCCCGTGTACGATGATTTGATGGTCTTCCGCTTGTTCGATGTGAAAATGGGCTGGACGGAACAAGGTCATTAAGTTCCTGTGCCCATTTCCCGAAGTGGATTCGATAAAAAAACCCAAAAATGCACTCTATGCCAGTGTTCAAGGCTTTACAGCCGACACTCGACCGGAGAGTCGTTTCCAATCAATCTCTGAGTATCGACTTGAAATTGCTTAATCGGGGGTCGTAGCTTCAAATCCCAAGAGTACAGTGAATGTCACCTTAATCAAGGATTTCCAATATTTATTATGATACTCGGAATGCATAATAAATCACCTGATTGTCAGAAATAAAAGATTAATTTGTGCCTCCGAGGGAACGTTGATCCGTCGTTGCTACCAAGATGGCAGTCGTATCAAAAAAAAAACAAACTTTGAGTAACATTGCATACAAATATATCCTCAATATATAAGTATGAAATACAAATATGTATTCAATAAAAAATAATATTGATAATAAATTGCCAGATCATTTTAAAAAAATAATATTCAGTGTTTAAACTACAGTTAAGGCTTGGCTTGTAAACAATGTTTCTGTAGTATCGAGGAATGTATTATTGAAAATGTTTTAAAGTTAGCCATAAGTTATTATCGTTCTGTGTGTACACCTGAAAAGGTATAACTGAGCGATCCTTGTTACATAACTAAAGTACCTTTACGTTACCATTGTTACCTTTGTTCCTTTACACAATAAATATTAACTTACAAGAATAGAAATTAATGATTAAACAGTACTCGAAAGTTACTCGTACATTTAAAGACGTTTATTAGAAGTATTTAGGTACCGGCATGATCTTGTTTATATAAACCAAACAAGCATTATCAGCGTGGTATCACGAACGCCGATCTGAGAATACAAACAAAACAAAATCCACAGTTGGTAATTAAATCTAAGTTTGTTATCAATTAATGTTTTGTTGAGCTAAAGGAGTGGCAGTCACATTATACCGAGATTCGTATGGTATCCAAGGAATGTTTTGGTATAATATCCACAGGTGAAATTTCTTATAGAGAGTGAGATCATATCTAGACCAAGCAATGGAAAGTTAGGCAGGCATTATTTTACTATAGAAACTTATTTCACCAGGTGGAGTGATTGCTTTCTTTTACCGAAGAATCAAGTTTTGGAACATCTGACCTTGAAAGTGAACATAGTCTAGACAAAGATTATGTCAAATGTCCATTCAGTGCCAATAAGATGCTATGTCACTTGTAGAAAAGAGTCGGTGGTCAGTGGTTGGACTGTCGCCTTCCTACCGGGAGGGCTGAGGTTCAAATCCCGACACGTACCAATGTAGTTTCGAATTTTCGAAAATAGATGTACGTTATCCGACGCTCTTACGGTGAAGGAAAACATCGTGAGGAAACCTTCATGCACGCCTGCGAACAGATTCGGAGGTTGTGTGTGAAGTCGTCCAATCCGCACTGGGCCCGCGTGGACGACTAAGGCCTAATCACCCTATACGGGTAGGCTCGTGCCCCTCGGTGGGGACGTTTAATGATCTGATGATGATGAAGATGCTATATAGATGCTCATAGTAGTGATCGATTATCTTAGGCAAGTAGTCCAGCTAAAAAAATCTAAGGAAGAGATGAATCGACGACGAATTTGAGTAGCGTTCGGAAAATTACGATAAACATTTCCGAAGAAAATACCATTGTCTAAAGACCCTTGACTTGCGAACTGATCATTTTCTTTAGGAATAATTAGGTTCAGAATCAATCAGCTAGCTACGAAGAGATCTATGCTTTAAGTTATTCTACGTGACGGTATCAGGAACGGAGCTATTGGAGAACTCGGGTTTCGGACGTAGTTAAGCATGGGGCAGAACTGAAATGGCAATGGTCAGGATATCTAATTTGAAAAATCCATGGCCACTGCAGGAACAAAAGGTGCTAGAGCAGTTGGCAGGAAACGAGTATTAAAACTGGTTCCTAGCAATAATTATCCATCGCCTATATACTCCTCGACCATATCACCGGCACACCTGATTGAGGGGTGGCAAATGTTTATGTTCATTCAAAGACGACTCCATTTGGAATAGCGGTTGAGACGTCGGCTGCTACACCAAGGTTATTTTCAGGCAGTTCAAACATTTGTGTGCATGAACATGCCTGTTTGTAATGTCTGGGTGTTTTCTATGTATAGTATGAATGTGTTTATTACTATGTTTATCCGTTGTTTAGTACCCATAATACAGACTTTACTCTAACTTGGGGTTAGATAGCGCTGTGTGAATGTCTGTGGATATTTATTTATTATTTATTCTGCCGACGTCACTCAAGAACCATTACGATCCATCAGTCATTGGACCTTTAACGTACTATATACCCTGCCCACTGGCACTTGAACTTTTGTTAAATCAACTTCAACCCTTCAAATTGCTATAGTAACCAAAAAACCGCGCGCGAACGGCTTTCGTTTGTGTACAGAACTCAATCAACTTGTGCTCTGACGTCAAGTGCGCTTCAAAGGAAAAACCAATCAAACATTCGCCTAAAATTGATTTTCAACTGACGCAAAAAATTTACCGGAACGCGAGATAACAACAGACCAGTGTTTAATTGGAATTATCGATTCTGCGAACACTGTTCGAGTTACCGTTATGATTGTTTGGTTGACTTATAGTAGATTTAATATGAGCTATAGAAATATACTGTTGAAACCTCGTAAGCATATGTATTCTGCAAACCGCTACAAGACTCAACAAAAAACTTGGAAAAAAAATGTTTTTTTTCATTGCACCACACGTTTGGGGTATCAATGCATGTCTTTATAAATTATGTAGACGTTTCTTATATCGTCTCTTATCTCTAATTTCTTCTCACATTAAAATAAATTGGAGTGCTGTTTGTAATATTGAAAAACATATTTTTTTGTTATATCTATATTGTAATATACCAATATATTTTTTTTAATTTTATCTGTCTGTCTGTCTGTTTGTTCGGATAATTTTGAAACGGCTAGGCCGTTTTGGCAGGTACCTGATGTAATAGGAAAAACATAGGCTTCTTTTAATTAGAAATACTTTCATTTGGAAAAATAAAGCAATGAAGTGATTTCAGGAACATTCGAAACTGGAAAAAGTGTGCCATCATTTTTGGGCAGGGGCCCATCAGCATTGGTAATATTAAGTTCTATTACAAACTACAAAGCCCTTGACTTTAGTCTGGGATCTCTTACTGCACAATATGAAGTTTTCAATAATTTCCAAAGAAACAATATTTTATTCGCCGCCAATTGTACTTTTTCCAGTGTTTACTGTTACTGTTACTGTTACGTGCAGAATTAGTTTAATTTGTTTTGTGCAATAAAGAATTATCTATCTATCTATCTATTTTTATTTTGTATCGTGAAAAAAATATTACATCTTGTATTCTAGAAAATAAATAACGGGCAATAAATAGCTGGGTAACAAGAGAAATTTTCGGGCCGGTCCGTCGATAATAAATGTTACATAGAAACCATAAATTACCAACTACAAACGCATGAACTTAATTCAGCGTGTCAAAAATAATAAATAAGGAAGCTCTTTTTGATTATCCTGGCTTTGAAGAGGCTTTGCGGGCGGCGTTTGTTTTTTTTCGTTCCACATTCACAGAAAAGTATTTGGAAAATTTTGCATTATTTTCAACATTTTTACGAATTCATTCTTTTGTTGTTTCACACATTCAGTCAAAGTATATATATCTGCTGACACAGTACATTGAGTACAGTACCAAGCAGCTTTATTATTAATGTGTACCTATGTATTCCCTAAGACCTCTGTAAACGTGTAATGCTATAATGCATGACGTTAGAAGTCTTGACTTTTATTTGGGACCATGTAATGCGTATACCTACACACACACACACAACAAAAATATCGATTTTCCTAATTGCACTGAACAAATTTTGCCTCAAAAAACAAAATCAAAACTAGCACTCAAAATCTTGACACTGGTCAAGTTCCTCGTACAAATACGAGATTTGTGGTCTTCTGTACGAGGTTCGAGGACACTTTCAACCTTGTACAATTATGTACGAGATTTCATACGCATGCACATGATGTTTGGGAACAAAATATTCTTTATTCTCAAACATCACATGATGCAGACCGTTTTCAAATAAAACAACAATTTCCCACAGACATTGCTAAATAAATGGCCGGTTTGATATTAATAATAGTCCTTGTTACAAAGCAGACAGAGTTCAAAATGACCATCAAAACTGTTTTGCTGATACCATATGCCGGTATGTTTGTGAGCATAATGCGCAACGGGCGAAAGATCAACACACGAGTTCGCCTTGTGCTGTGTCCTTCAATAAACAATAGGGAACAAATTCATCCCGAGAAATGCTATTGTGCGCTATCTTTACGACTTTGAACTATTTAGGATTTCCGATAAGTATCGTCTGTACGTGAATGTACATCTGGTTCGGGCGAAATCTGTGCGACTTTGTTGGTGTGTTCACAAAGGAATCGCTTAAGGTTACATAAGGTCGTGAGCAGTATCATCAACATCAGCTCATTAAACGTCCCCACCGAGGGGTACGAGCCTACCATAGGTGATTAGGCCTTAGTCGTCCACGCGGGCCCAGTGCGGATTGGACGACTACACACAACTTTCGAATCTCTTCGCAGCGTGCATGAAGGTTTCCTCACGAGTTTTCCTTCACCGTAAGAGCGTCGGATAACGTACATATTTCGAAAATTCGAAAACACATTGGTACGTGTCAGGATTTGAACCTCATCCCTCCCGTTAGGAAGGCGACAGTCCACACCATTGAGCCACCAACGTGAGCAGTATGATTGAATAAAAATAATTTGAAAGATTAAATCGAGTAAGTATTGAATTAGTATTCATTTTTTTTTATTATTATCGACTTCACTCTTCACATACAATGGAAGTGAATTATTTGAAGTAGTATGACACGCGTGGCTTTTACTTGTATACATACATGTCTCTTGAAGGAATGCTGCCAGTGTTTTGAAAATCCGATCCTGCCTCAACCAGACGCAATTTTTGAATTTATTAATTAATTGATTTTAAATATTAATTAGTATGTACCGTTTCATATTTTAATTACAATATTGTAAATATTTTGTATAATAAAATTTGTGAAAAATATATTAAATACATAAAACAATTTAAAAAGAAACGATATAATACGATGTTGATTTGTATATTAGACGGACAATTTTCAGTTGCAAATTAAATGCTCAAAACTTTTACAAAATAATCAGCTGCGTGTAAAAAAGTATGAATCGTTTTTATCACTAGTTAAATCATTCGCATCACAAAATCGCAAGTGTTTGACTAGTATTAAACTGAACTGTATAATACTATACTTCTTTGCAGAATTAATAAAAAATCAGAACTTTAGATCATAGATTGATAAAATATAATTATATGAAAATGTGCAGTTAATAATTTTATAATCAACTTGAACTGAACTGATTAAAAAAATATTTTTTTTCAATAATTGCATGCCTTTGCTCTGATATTGATCTTCTTTTTTTCTTTTCTTTTTATTACAGTTCTACGACGTCTTTCGGCCAGTACCGAATCATGCACTAAGGAGTTTGAACAGTAAGGTACGTAAGGTATTAACATCTGAAATGTCACCTGCTCCAACGTGCGGCTAAGTCGCTGTGGTCAGAAGTTTACTAATGAGCGTACTCATTAGCAATAAAAATATTTTCCTCCATTCCAAAGTTACGGACTCAAGTTTTATGCTCCACTTTTGTCACAGCCCAGTTTTCACTGAAATATGCTACGGTGGTTTTTCATTTAACAATAGAATCTCATTCGAGCCCGTTAACGAGGTGAAATGCCTCCGTGGTCTAGTCCGCTCAGGGTTTTATATCGCTACGTGATATTCGGGACGTGGGTTCAAATACTGCGGGGAGACCTCATAGCAACTGTTTAATTTGTGTGTGTTTTTTTTTCAGTTTTTTTAACACACTGCAGGTTAAATTACCAGATTGTTGGTCAAGACAGATGATTCCGTATTATGTTTAAAGAATATTTACTTTTCATTAAAAACTATACAGTCACTTTCATGAGAAATTAATTCACTAGAAAGAAAGGAAGAAAGAAAAAAATCTTTATTCAAATAAATCTGTTACAGATACTTTTAACTCGTCAATTGTTATTATTATCATATTTTTTGTGACTCTACCACCGGTTCAGTGGTACTAAGTAGGTACATACATATTTAATTCAATAGATACCGAATACAGAAGTCTATATATATATATATATTGTTACGAATTGACGTAATTAAAATGTCATTAAATATGGCGGCTAATATGTGTCGTCAGACCACAAACCATCCATAGAGTATGACATGCGAATTGTCAAATAGCAAAGAGTCTAGTATGTTCTAGATAATTCGCGAACTATGTAGAATGACGTCGACGCTTCGAGCTCACCGGCCGGACAGGTATATAAGGCGGACCGACGGGTGCGCCGGGAGTCTTGTGTTCTACTCAAGAGCGAACGAAGAGCGAAATACCTGCGACTACAAGGAAGAAGCGAGTGATACAGCGATATCTAAGGGATCGTCGAGTGTGATATAACAGTGTGAAGAGTTAACGTGTGATTATTACGTGTGTGTGCGGAAAGTGTTGTGTTATAGTGTGCAGTGTTAATTACGGATTTTAGTGCGTGCGTTAATTGATTAATTAGTACGAGTGTAAGTGTAATTAGTGTTGTGTGTGATTAATATTGGTTAATTAATAAAGTGTGTTACCGTGTTATTCTTCGTGTTTGGCAATAATTTATCCGGAACCCCCAGCTCGTAACATTTGGTGTCAGAAGTGGGATAAATTATGCCTGTGCTACCGAAGGAAGATACGGACGTTGTTCGTACTAGAAGCCAGCGACAAGCCGCTATGGACAGGAGCCGGTTTGAAGAGTCGCCATCATCGGGCAGCCCAGCGACTGCAACAGAAGGTGTGCCGGGACCATCTACGGCCTCTGCAGCGTCCACTTTCGATATGGCTGCATTGATGGCGTTGCTACAGGAACAAGCTCGCCGACAGGAGGAACGAGCTCGACAGTTACAAGCGCAACTCCAAGCCGATAAGGAGGAACAGGCTCGCCGACAGGAGGAGCAAGCTCGACAGTTACAAGCGCAACTCCAAGCCGATAAGGAGGAACAGGCTCGCCGGCAGGAGGAACAGGCTCGCCGACAGGAGGAACAAGCTCGACTGTTACAAGCGCAACTCCAGGCTGATAGGGAGGAGCAGACGAGGCTATTACAGGCAGCTGCAGGTCTACAAGGAAGAGCAGGCTCGTCGACAAGAAGAACAAATGCTCCTTATCAAGGACATCCATACCAAGTTTGTGAAGGATCTTCAAGAAATTAGGGAGCAAGTCGGCCATCATGAGAAACGGATTACGGAAGCTTTCGTCGAGATTGCCGACCTCAAGAAGGAAGTGAAGGAGCTAAAGATCACCAATGGTAGCCCGCTATCCGTTGGTTGCGCGCCTTCAACAAAAGGCGTTAAAGTGCCGCCATTTGATGGGACAACGTCTGGTCGGCGTACAAAGTACAGTTCGGGGTGGTTAAGAAAATGAACTCGTGGACAGAATCCCAGGCTTGACGGCGCTAACATTGGGCCTAAGGGGCGAAGCATTGTTGTTCTTGAAACTCTTGGCGACGATGTGACATATGGACAGTTGGTGCAAGCACTGGAATCCAGGTTGGTGATGCTCATTTGGAACATGTGTTTCGCGCTCAGCTTAAAGAACGGGTCCAGCGCGTTGGTGAGAATTACAACAGTGGGGATTGGAGATTGAGAAACTTGTTCGTAAAGCATATCGAACAGAGCCCATACTAGCTCAGAAGATATTGGTGCAGGCCTTTGTGGATGGCATACGGGATTTGGAGGTGAGAGCAGCTGTGCGACTTGGACACCACGCTACTCTAAAGGACGCCTTGGCCCATGCGTTGGAAGTGGAAGCAGTGCGACAAGACCAAAGAACCCACCACATCAGGGAAGTTGTTGAAACGGCTGATTGTCGATATTTGCGGAGATTTATCCCTAGATGTTATTCCTGTGGGCTCAAAGGCCATCTTCGCTCCAACTGCCGCAAGCAAATTAACGCATGGCGGACTCAACAACATGTGGACAGGGCAGCAATTACAACTGCCAACAACAGCAGTCATCGGAGAGGCCAAAACACGTTACGATCGCAACGTAAACAATCAAGGTTTTGAAGAAGGTTCATTGGTATGGCTACATAACCCACTTCGAAGCAAAGGAAGTCTCCCAAACTTCAAGCTAAATGGGATGGACCGTACAAGTTATAACCAAATTAACGACGTCACGTACCGTATACGCAAGCACCCACGAGGAGCATCCAAGATTGTTCATGTGGATCGATTAGCGCGTTTCTATGGAGATAATGCTCGGGAGCATTTCTTGGAAGGGGGCAGTGTTACGAATTGACGTAATTAAAATGTCATTAAATATGGCGGCTAATATGTGTCGTCAGACCACAAACAATCCATAGAGTATGACATGCGAATTGTCAAATAGCAAAGAGTCTAGTATGTTCTAGATAATTCGCGAACTATGTAGAATGACGTCGACGCTTCGAGCTCAGCGGCCGGACAGGTATATAAGGCGGACCGACGGGTGCGCCGGGAGTCTTGTGTTCTACTCAAGAGCGAACGAAGAGCGAAATACCTGCGACTACAAGGAAGAAGCGAGTGATACAGCGATATCTAAGGGATCGTCGAGTGTGATATAACAGTGTGAAGAGTTAACGTGTGATTATTACGTGTGTGTGCGGAAAGTGTTGTGTTATAGTGTGCAGTGTTAATTACGGATTTTAGTGCGTGCGGTAATTGATTAATTAGTACGAGTGTAAGTGTAATTAGTGTTGTGTGTGATTAATATTGGTTAATTAATAAAGTGTGTTACCGTGTTATTCTTCGTGTTTGGCAATAATTTATCCGGAACCCCCAGCTCGAAACAATATATATACAAACACTCCATACAAAAGCACAGATCGTGGTGTTAATATTTTTGTAAGGTTATATCTGTAAAAAATCTAGCCAAGTCTCGATGGAGCTGCTTGATTATCTCTAAAAAGTAATGAAATCAAGACAAAGACGTGCCAAGTCTAAGGTTCCTTACTGCAATTAATTAATTATTATGGTTAATGTTTGAACCTGCGTCCTCCCGACCGAAATGCAACAGCCCTCACCATTAAGCCACCGACACCGTATAATCTGTATGTATTTACAAAAAAAAATGTTTATCACTTGCTTAGTATCCATCCATATTATAGGTAAAATGCTTAGTTTGGGGCTAGATAGCGCTGTGTGAATGTCAGTGGATATATATATTTATTGTTTCCATAGGGTCTGCGTGAGCATCATTGGAGGAGGTGAGAATCGTTCAGCAGTGGACATATTAGGCTACGATTCTTATTTAGAAGTACGGCTTTCATAATAAGATTATGAAAATTAAAAAAAAATGTTTTGACTTTGAAATATAGCTGGACGAATATAGCCGCGTTCCCTTCGATGTTATCCTACGAGGTCAAGCCACTTCCCGGGAACCTTCGTCAAAACGATCATACTGGAGACAGGGGACTCAACATTCTTTATCCATTTTGTGGTCGTTACACCAAAATCTTTCCTTCCGTAGACATTTGATTTTTTCAAATTCGTGTATAATGTTATAAGGTTGTAGAGCGTCGTTGGCTCAGTGGTGCAGACTGTCGCTTCCTACCGGCAGGGCTGAGGTTCAAATCCCGACACGTACCAATGTGTTTTCGAATTTTCGAAAATATATGTACATTATCCGACGCTCTTACGGTGAAGGAAAACATCGTGAGGAAACCTTCATGTACGCCTGCGAAGAATTCGAAGGTTGTGTGAAGTCGTCCAATCCGCACTGGGCCCACGTGGACGACTAAGGCCTACTCAGCCTATACGGGTAGGCTCGTGCCCCCGGTGGGGACGTTTAATGAGCTGATGATGATGTTATAAGGTTTAATACTTAAACTATATGTCTATATTTTATGTAATACTACCTTAGAGAGTCGGTGGCTCAAGCAACTGTTGCGCTTGAAATCAGGAGGGTGCAAGTCCAATCCGGCTCGTACCAAAATGTTTTCGAATTTTCGAAATTATTATACGTTATCCGACGCTCTTACGGTGAAGGAATACATCGTGAGGAAACCAGCGCATGCCTGCGAAGAGATTCAAAGGTTGTGCGTGAAGTCGGTGAATCCACACTGGGTTGCGTGGATAACTAAGCCCTATAACCCTTGACGGGTATCGTCTCTCCTCGGTGGAGACTTTATATGAGTTGTCGGCTTTTACACCAAGGGTTTGATCCTCAGCCAGTACAAACATTTGTGCAAAACATATCTGTTTGTATTGGTCTGGGAGATTTCTATGTATTTACAAAGAAAACGTATATAAGCATGTTTATCTTGTTTAGCACCATATTACAGACCAAATGCTTAGTTTGGGACTAAATGGCGCTGTGTGCATGTCAATGGAAATTCATTTATTTCGATGACAACTTACAAGGCATTTATTTCCCATACAACGCTTTGGCTACGACGTTAGAAAGCCCACAACACCACACATTGCCAACGTATCTCGGAGATTTATTGCGATCCCAAAGAGAAACAGCAACAGCCTGATAAACGGTTAATTAATAAGAATACATTTGCCCTAACCCGGATCTTTCCTCTTTGTTACCCGAACTTCAGTATATTAGTAATGATAAAACAAAGTGTTGGGAATATGTCAAGTATAGAGACAGTGTTATTGATTCTAACGACTTTGTTAGGAATTCAAAATGTAATTATAACACGATGTTACTGATTATTGAATTTCGGTATTAAAAAGGTATTTTATGTTACAAGTGAACAGGATGGTCAGGACTCTTACCTGATGGTAAATGATACGCCTGACCATAACAGAGCGGCATTGAAGGAGTCCAAACACTGATAAACAGTTTATATCCTCCATCAATGCTCACTGCGCCGTCACCCGAGACAACAGATATGTTAGGTCTCTTACCCAGTAAGTGTACTAGCATTTATTTTATATTTTGAACTGATTAAGGTTAATGAGGCAGGTAGCAAATAGATGGCAACTGCTAGTGATCAGTCCGCATGAAAATCATTAAGGAGGCCTTCTATAGTAATGGACATATCAGGCTGTTACTGATGATGATAATAGCATTTAATGATAAAATGTACACTGAGGAGTATGATCACATTGTTATGAACTCGTCTCAATCTTACCTCTTATTTCGTTATGTTTCAATATCAATGGATTTTCTTAAACCAAGAACTTTTTACGATCACTTACAAAAAGGAATAGTGTCAGATCTGTTTAATTAAAACTCAATCAGTCAATGAAGGCACAAAACGCGTAACAGTTAGTGATCTGTGAAGTTTCTCCTTGAATTCAATGCTAAGTTTCCATTTTCAGTTTAGAAATGTTTAATTACCCCGTCCTGTAATCAGAGTGTACAAGCGATCAAGAAACAGATTGTCATTAATAACTCCATTATTCTGTTTACACGAATTGTTCAGTTCCATTTCTTTCCTTAGTAATTGTTAAAACTAAGCTACTACAGGCAATGTAACTAAACACTGGGGCAACCATTACTTTACTCTAAAGAGGAACTTTTAAAACCATTATTATGCACCTGGTATACCGTGAAAGAGATTTTAGTATTGGCTCAGGTCCAGAAGTGAAACAGGTTTAAAGTCCTACTTATTCGAACCAGTAGAGTAAAAAAAAATACAATTGACTGTTAATAATTATTTTCTTATATTATAGCTTCATTGACGACCCATTTTGCATAAGGAGTCCTTAATGGTCCTAAACTGAATTGAGACATTTTAATTTTGATATCACTAGACACGTCAGAATGAAGACTTAATAGCGATAATTCTTTAGAATATGTTTCAAATATTGTCCACAGAGAACGTTAGCTTTGAACACGAAATACTCTGGGTTTTTGCTCCGATACTGGAGGGCGCGCCATTTTTTTACTTCATCATCGCAAAACAAAGGGAGCGCGACACATGTCATGTTGCAAAAACTGACGTTTTTGTGTCGAGGAGCAAAAACATTACGAGCAGAGCAAAACCTACCAGATTGAGAGTGGTATGGTAAAGTTAGTCGAATATACAAAGTGTTACTTTCGATATCCAATGCTCTCGTTGAATAGGTATGTATGTGTTTAACAAAAAACACCAATTTGTAAAATTTCCTAAAGTAATGAAATAACATAAACATTATTGTTTTTCTATTCTTTATTTTCCAAAAAAAGTCTAATTTCATTCGGCCCAAATATTTTAATAACGCTATCACGTAAAATAAGCTAACATCATATTTTCACAACTTAAGTGACACATATCAACCTTAACATGTTCACTTTAGTATAGCATGTTAATTGTAAAATGTTAAAGCATTCAAAATCCTTATTAAAATTTTAAAATTGTGATTTACATAAATGAAGCCCTAGCTAGGGTGTAGCTCCTGAGTTTATTGCTGGGTTGTTTATAATAGAACTACAGTATTTCATGGCATCGACTAACTCTAAGCCGAGCACCAACATATTTTAAAAAGACAGAAGGCACCGTCTCATGATGCCGAAATTAATCAATAAGTCATCACCATTACCTTGAACACATTGGGTTAAAAAAACGTTCTGTTCCTAACATTCATTTTTCATGTGGGTTTAAATTGACGTAATTGATATAAAAGTACCTTATTCCAAATTACAACCGTTACAAATTCAATATTTTAATAAAAAATGTAAACATGACTCTGATTTCGATTAATTTTAAACATACTTAATGTTCTTACTCTATGATGTAAACAATGATCAGTGCAACCTTTTCGTCTGAGTATCTAGTTCACTTTTTAAAGGATTTTACGTCAAACAACTTAATGAATAAAGTTTCACTGGTTCATCTATAGCTATATTTACTGTCAATAATAACCTAATACTTACCCATTCATAACCAAAAGCTCCTGAACAAAGACTCCCTTAGTATCCCATCTCTAAATATTCCATTTCAATCATGCCAATAAATCCACAAATCACCCCTAGTTACTGAGAAACATTCCAAATCCAAACTAATCTGTGCTGTTATTGTCGAAGATTTACATAACTGAGCTTGACCCTAGGGCTTACTACGTTGTATGCCACTGATAAGCCAATAACAGGATGTCTGGTAGCCTGTGTACTAGCTATTTAGGAGGCTTGTTAACAATCAAACGACCTAGTATAGGTGTTTGCTAGACGCGTCAGTGCTACTCGTTAAATTGCCCGGCCTATGGAAAGCCGTTAATTAAGATCTAACTAATTGGCTTGAAGTAGCGCTTTGAAATGAAAAATTTAGTTAATAAAGGTATCGTTATAAAATCAACAAAGCTGAACGGTTTTATTGATGAATTTATTTAGGTAACTTATAAACATTTTACATATTTTTATTTGTAATAATAATTTTATTTAAGCAATCACATTGTATGTATAATATGTGTATATTTACAAAAAATGTATATACGTATGTTTCACATATTTAGTACCCGTAATACAAGCTTCACGCTTAACTTGGGACTAGATGGCGCTGTGTAAATTGCAGTAGATATTTATTTATTGATTATTAATAACAATACTTGCAGGTACACAGAGTGATACTGGTAAGTGTATGGGCGTCTGCTTGACACACATGTTTGAGATGCGCTCTAGTCAAT
>PQWD01001641.1:0-42258 GCA_019425675.1 Leucinodes orbonalis
ACCGAATAGTTAACTCGTTGGTTACACGTATTGGGCTTGGGTTACGGCGCAAATTCCGTGTTGACAGGGACGCTCAATAAAACATTTTTTCCGGATTCAATCACGTTGAACGAGATTTACGTTGCACGTGGGCACTCTGACACTCTGGCAGAATGTGCGGGTGGTAATTGTTACCACCAATCTGCCACCACACGCAAGCTTTTATTTACACGTATTTTATACCTAGGTACAACAAAGTTCATAATACTTACAAAATTCACATCTGAGTCCGTAGTAACCCTTGGGGCATTCGCAGGTGTCCTTCTGTATACATTTGCCTCCATTTAGGCACTTCTGCGAGCATATGCCTGTAACAATAACACGGTGATGAAATTTATAATGTGTAATGGTGTAAAATGGTTCTTTACAGATGATGGTGATGCGACCGAAGGTGTGTTTGCAACAAGTTAGACTGGCGCACTCTGCTACCTGGCAGAAAAACCCACACGTAAGTCATCATCATCACATAAGCTCATTATACGTTCCCACCGAGGAGCACAAGCCTACCCGTATAAGATGTAATCGCCCACACGTGCCCAGTGCGGATTGGGGAGTGAGCGTGCGCAAGTTTCCTCACGATGTTTGCATTCACCGCAAGAGCGTTGAATAAACGTACATATCATTTCGAAAATACGAAATGACATTGGAACGTAGTGAGATTTGAACCTGCAATCTCCAGATTGGAAGGCAACAGTCCACACCCAATAAGGTAAGCAAACTGATCGTCCGCATCATATATTTTATATAAAAAAAACCCAGATTGAATTAAATGGGTAGGAAACAATATCTTAGATTTAGCTGGAGACATAAATATTTCCTCGAGTATTAAATGCCGAGAGCTGAAGTCAAAAGGTTTTTTTATTGTGTCTGATTTCCTAATATCCAAAGGGATTTAAGTATGCATTTTGATTGAGTTTTTTCAAAGGTTTCAATCATTTTGGTTTCCAGATGGATCGTATAATCCGCGTGGACCACGCTGGGGAGTTAGGCGCGGACCGCATCTACGCTGGCCAGATGGCGGTGCTGGGCCGGACCGCCGACGGACCCACCATCCAGCACATGTGGGACCAGGAGAAGAAGCACCGGGAGAAGTTTGAAGAACTGATTAACAAGTATCGCGTGCGGCCGACCGTCTTCACGCCTCTGTGGAACATAGCGGGCTTCGCGCTTGGAGCAGGTGCCTTGTGTTCAATGCTTAGATAAACAAACTAGACGGCAACTGTGGTGCCCCTCAGACAATGGAACACCTACTGTCTTGCCCGAACTGCCCATCTTTGTGTGTTTCCGGGACCTCTGGTTGGCAAATGAAAGGGCGATTAAAGTGGCCCAATATTGGTCATCTTCAGCTCATTGAACGTCCCCACCGAGTGCGGATTAGCCGGATTGCGACGAGCAGGTAGTTAATTGCTATTGTCTTGCGCTTACGCGAGTCGTACACAAAGAATGAAACCAATTTTTCGGGCGTTCGGTGAATTTCTACCCGTTGGCTGGAGTTAGTCTGACTGTGTACCGTACCTTGACCACGGTGATAGCAAAGTCGCTGCAACGTCGGGAAGAAAGTTTTAAATTCTAAAAATTGTAATTATATTTTATTCAGCATTGTTAACTATTTAACAATCTTGGCGCGACATATTTTGAATTGTTTTATGCCTTTTCACGTGGTTGAATGTGGCAGAGGAACCGATGACTGAGGTGGGTGTACCTTCCAAAGAACGGAATCATGTAACGTTAGGTTTAGGGGCTGATTAGCCATATTGCAAGAGTAGCAAATGCTACGGGCCCCACAGTATGAGTTGTTGATATATATAACTTGTTAAGGCAATGCGTGCAATGTTTGACGACCCATTTGGTGTTGTTGCGGTTGAGAGGTCGGCTGCAACACCAAGGGTTCCGGGTTCGATCCCTGGGCAGCATAAACATTTGTGTGCATGAACATGTTTGTCTGGGTGTTTTCTATGTATAATATGTATGTATTTACAAAAGAAAGTATATAAGTATATTTATCCGTTGTTTAGTACCCATAATACAGGCTTCACGCTTGGGGCTAGATGGCGCTGTGTGAATGTCAGTGGATATTTATTATTTATTTAATGTCGATGGATAAAAACTTATTTGTACATGTATTTATTTGTTAACAGGCACAGCACTGATCAGCAAGGAAGCGGCGATGGCGTGTACTGTAGCTGTTGAGACGGTCATAGTGGATCACTACAACGACCAGTTGCGGACCCTGATGGAGGACCCAACGTGGACAAGGAGATCTGGAGACCATCACGAGGTTCCGTGATGAGGAGCAGGAGCACCACGACACTGGCATCGACCACGGCGCTGAGCAGGCGCGTTTTATAAAGCATTAACCGAAGTTATCAAGACTGGATGCAAAGTTGCCATTGAAATATCGAAGAGGGTTTAGTTAGGCGTGTCCAAATAGATGTTATTTTTAGAATAAAATTTGTACGATGGTATTTTTTGGTTTTATTCTGTTGTTTTTTTACAGTTATTAAATAAGAGGCGATGAGATTTGTCTTTTTTTTTCGAACTAACTACTGCTGTTGGTCGCAGATAGCCGTTACAGCTTCACCGGGCAATTGGCGAGCGCAGATGGCTCTCAGTCTAATGAGATTTGTCTGTCAATGATAGATGCAGTGTTTAATAAAAAACCGAAAAGTAGTTTGATTCTGTTAACACGGCACACGCCCAAGACAAAGGAGGTTAGGTCTATTTATCCGGTCATTGTAGTAGTTACATCTAAGGTAGAGTACATTACTTTAAGTTAGGTTGAGCTTTGAGGTTATTTAATGCATTCGGCGATTTTCTACAAATAGTACAGTAGATGTAGGTATGTTCTACTTCAAGATATTTTTTTATGCAAGGTTCTACTGCTTATGACAGTCACAAAAATATTTCTAAAGCGTAATCCTACTTCACGAAAACTGTATTTTTAATCAGTCTGTTTCCCATTTTGTTAAAAAATATTTGTCTATGGTCATTAAATATTATTCTATGGTTCCAGAGTAAGTCTTACCTCCTTCGCAATTCCTCCCCTGGTATCCCTGTGGACAGGAGCAGACTCCTGGCGCGGTGCAGTTTCCGCCGTTCATGCACTGCGGGTAGCATAGAGCTGTGCGGCAATGCTGCCCCATATACCCCTCAGGGCATTGACAAATCTTCTCGTGGTTACACCACCCTTGGTTCGCACACTTTTTATCGCACTCAGGATCCGGCCCTAGTTTATTTGAAGTAAAAAAGTTATCATTGTCTATAGGTATTAGGGATGAATTCAAATTATTTTATCAGTATCTTGATAAATAAATAAAATGTAAAACTACAATTGGATTGGTTATATTTAAGAATACAATTATGAATACGAAATGTTTAAAACTATGGAATAAAGAACAATACAATTTAAATGGTCTGCGGGTTAAAAGCAAGCAAGGGTACCAACCTAAAACACAAATGCTGTGAGCAGAGGCACCGTGAGATCAGCCAATCAGCGTACTCGGCGATATACACCCGGAAAATAAGGCAACGGCACATGAGTATATGTAATGTAAATGAACGCTTCTAAAGAACATGTTTAGAGGTGTTTTTGATCTTGAATTGATCTAAAGTTTTAGTTAGACACCTCATAACACGTTATTCAAAGCCACCATTAATACAACATATTTTTTCCGTTAGTATTAATAAAATGTCACGATTTGCTGGATCATTAGTAAGCAGCAGCGTGACCAACTTTAAATTAGAGATCCTGCCCGTTTAGGCAAAAACTGACAAATCCTGCCAAACCATAAAGCAAAAAATGCCGAATAATGCCCATATATTTAATATTATAAAAAATAAATAATAGATAATTTTTTGAAGTTTTATTTAAAATATCTTAAAGTCAAAAATTAAATCAAAATATATATTATTAAATAGCGGCAACATGTTTATTATTTTTTATAAGGCGACATCTTCAACAATTGCTTTTGTTAGCTAGGACGAAAGTTATGGATCCTTTCCCACTCTACACGATATAATCGTTCATATGTACGTTTCATGATAAATCAGGAATGGAAGAAATTCACACTGCACGGAATTCAGAAATTGTATCTCCGAAAACTTTTCTAGACCAACTAATTAGAAAAACAAAATACAACACTATTATTCTAAGCTCAGCGTTTTAAGGTTTACAATGGAATGAACTACAAATGAAACTAGAGATGTCCCTAGGGAATCCCCGAACCAAAGGCCTTTTCGTTGCCAGTGTTACCACAGCATTTTTAAGTTCTACCTTAGAACATTAAACTTTAATTAAGGTTCGACATACTGTTTTTTTTCGATACTGTACCCTACTTTTTATAGTATATAGCAGCTGTACGACCAAATCTGCCAGCTTATATTTATGTATCCTGCCATACTGCCAGATTGCTAAACGTCAAACTAAAGTGCCAGAGAGTGAAATAAAGCCCTAATCCTGCCAAAAAGGCAGGATCCTGCCACATATGGTCACACTGGTAGGCAGACACTAAATTGCACGAGCGAACAAGACAGTGAATAGTTAAATATGGCATTTTTAAAATAACGGATATCAAACTTATTTTTTAGTCCTTGTAAAGAAAACATGGACTGCGGTCGTGGTCTTTTATTATAATATTAAAATAATACAATAATATAGGTCGGCAGTCCTCTGTTCTCGTCAGTCTTACTGCCAGTCTACACCAAAAGTCCGTAACATTCCCACCCCCAGTATTGCAAGCAATACTCAAGTAAAACTAGTCGTGTCAAGTCTGCGTTTATGTCCGGTAAAGTCAATTGGTTTAGGTTAGGCCAGCTTTGGTCTTAAACTAGTCATGTCGGGATTGAACCATGTCAGGTCCAGTCTTAACCCATGTCAGAGGTCAAACATGTCTACTTAAGTCGGAAGTTCTCTTCGGTTTAGTCAGTTGTCGGTCCAATGTCTAGTCGGCATAATTTAGTTACAGGGCGTCTGTAAAGACCAGACGAAGTCTTGACTTCGATTACCCTGACTTGATCGTCAGAGCCTAAAAAGGTCTGAGTGACGATCCCCTTTGGCCACAAGTTTCTGGGTTGTTGGTCGTCACACAGAATAACAATATCGTCTATCTTGATGGGCTCCGTTTTTACAAACCATTTGCCGCGTCTAGTTAATGTGGGTAAGTATTCCTTACGCCAGCGTTTCCAAACCAGATCTGCTAGTCGCTGCGAGTGCCGCCAAGACTTTCGCAGTAAATCTCCGTCATCGAAGTTATTTAAGGTTTGAGTCACCAAGTCAGTTTGACCAAAAATAAAATGATTCGGAGTTAAAGGTGCATCGTCGTTGTGATCGATAGACACATGTGTCAACGGTCGACTATTGACCATGTACTCAGTCTCAGCCAATAATGTCAACAATGTTTGTTCTGATGGCGCTTGCTCCTTTAGCGTCATTTTAAGCGCCGTTTTTACTGACCTCACCATTCTCTCCCAACATCCGCCATGGTGAGGAGAATTGGGACAAATAACTTCCACTGTACTCGACGAATGCTCAAGAATTGACGCAGTAAATCTGGATCCATGTTACTAACATGGCGTCGTAGCTCCGTGTCCGCTCCTTTAAAAGTAGTCGCATTATCACTCCATATCTCATGAGGCGTACCGCGTCTCGCCATGAATCGTCTTAGCGCCATTATGGCACTGCTAGCTGTCAGATCGTCCACTAATTCTATGTGTATTGCCCATACATGTAAATAATACAGCCATACATGTAAATAAAGCTCCATAACGTTTCTCGTGACGGCGTCCTATCTTCACAGTCATTGGTCCGAAATAGTCCAGCCCGGTGACAGCGAAAACCTTCAATGGCGTCAGACGGCAACAAGGAATTTGGCCCATGAGTGGTGGTACTGGGGTTGCACGCTGGTTTTTGCAAACTTGACAAGTTCGCCAGGCCATTTTGACAGCTGATCTACAGTGAAGGATCCAAAATTTCTGCCTCAAGTCATTAAGAACCTTTTCTTTTCCACAATGAGCAGCGTTTTTGTGATATTGCATGACCAGTAATTTTGTAAAAACGTCCGTCGGTGCCAAAATTATGGGATTTTTAACGTCATATCCTACAGATGCAGTGTCTATGCGTCCGCATGCACGCATTAGTCTCGTGGCGTCAATAAAAGGAATAAGATTTAGCTCTGCATCCTTGATCTCGTCAGCCAGGAGGTCACCTTGACGGCGGTCACTTTTGTGTATTAGATTGTGTCCGAATCGCAATATCCAGGTAGTGACAAGTATCAATAGCCAATACTGAGAGAATCTGATGACGCTTGCTGGCTTGTTGGAGTTAACAACTGCATAATAAGGGAGAAACCACGTCTTCTCCGTCCGATGTAGTTTTCATTAGGAGTCAATTTCAGCGCATAACCCTTTTGTAGATATTCTTAATTTATCCGGTATTTCTCTGCAAATTCGGGCAGCTTTTCCATCTTTCGCTTGATACTCTAATCTTAGAAAAGCTTGATCATAACTGTCAGGTAAATGACAACTATTGTCACGCCATAGGAGTCCAGTCTCACAGACTTTACGATCTTGAATGAACCGAGTGGTAACCTTCATTATTCAAGTGCTTTCATATCTCGCGGGAACGAGGTGTCTCGATAACAGGCTTAACTCCAAAATCCTCTGTTCGAAACGTTTTCCTGTAAAGTTCAACTAAATTATCACAATTACAATTTAAAACGGGTATATCCTTGATCATGTTTCTGCCTGCAATTGATCCATGCAATACATACCCTAAATTAGTCAATGAAACTGTCGGTCCCCCCTTCGGTCCTTGAATAACTTGTCGAGTTATTATCAAGTCAATATTATCTTGTCCAATTAAAAGATCAATTTTGTCAAAAGTCATGTCAATTTTGTTGAAGTATTTTGTCACAAAGTCAAATTTATTTACAATATTATTATCAAAAGTATTTACAGGCAAATTTAAATTATTTACAGTACGTACATTAAATAAATCATACAAAACATTACTATTCTGGCCGCGGATTTTAAAAGAAACGGATTGCGATGTTGAGTCGACCGAGGACATATTGTGCGCGCCGCATATGCGCAATGGTCGAGTCGGACCGTCGAGCCCGACGAGCTTGGCGAACGATGCGTCGATCAGACTTACAGCTGCTCCCTCGTCCAGCAGTGCAGCGGTCTCAAATTCACCATGTTTGCCCGGATCACAACTTTAATAACTTTCAGCAAAACGTGTCTTGATAGCAGCGTAGGTTGGGTGGTTGCAATGACGCTGTCAGTCAGTTCTTTTGTACATGTCTTAGTTTGTAGAGGTGCACTGTCATTGTAAGTTGCCGTAAGTCTCGGCTCGGCGTGTAAGCTGTTATGATGCACGCGTTCACATCCTGGTTCTCCACATTTTGTTCGCTTCTTGCACGCTTTTAATTGATGTCTAGATGACAAACATGAGAAGCACAGTTTATTGTCAGTAACGTACTTCCATCGATCATCAACTGACAGACGTAGAAAATCTGGGCAACTTTTCAGGTCGTGATTTCTCTACATTTATGGCATACCTTGTTATATATGTTAGTGGCCGTCATGATAGGTAACTGTTTATCACCTTTATATTGATATGAAACTTTCTGTCGACTTTTCGCGAACTTGTCGGTGTCGTAAATTCAACTGTGGACTTAGCTACTTCCATCAACCACTCTGCTATGTGCTCGATCGTGACGTCATAAATACCGCGTCGTGTTTTGTCTAATCCCCCATTGTAATTTTAGATTTGACGGCAATTTGGATAATATCTCACGAATTAAAATTGAGTTTCTGATTTGAGAAATTTGTTCAGTCGAAATCATAATAGCAGCCATATTCTGCACATCCGTGGCATACTTTAGTAGATGCGTCATGTCATCATTGTGTATATCGCGGTGAGATCGAATCCGTGCTAGCATGGTGTCAATGATCATGTCAGATCTTCCGAATCGTAGTTTTAGCGTATCGATTATAAGGTCTAAATTGGAAGTGCTAGTAAGTAAAGCGTATACAGAATCACGCGCCTCTCCACGCAAGCATTTTCTTAAACGGGCGATGTTTTCCTCATTACTATAGCCACATAGTCGAGTCGTCGTTTTAAATTGACTATAGAATATAAGCCACTCCTCTGGCGATCCTGAGAATATGGGGAGATCTTTATCTGTTGTCTGTCTAGCTAGAAATTGCTTGATTTCTGGATCGGTACGAGTAGGCGGGATCAATGTTTGATGGATGCGTCTTTTCCACGGACTCACAGTTACTAGCCGTGGCGTACTTATCACAACGAGCTTTAGATGTAAATGAAAGGGTTTGGCTACGCATAGAATGTCTATCTATGAAATCCTCACCTTGATCATCAAGAGCCAGGCTCTCTAACTCGATCGCCGTTTGTTCTTCGACAAGCCGTTTTTCAATTTCGGCACGTTTTTCGAGCATACGTAATTCAATATCAGCTAATTTTTGAGCAGCAATACTTTTAGCCTTTTGCGCACGCTGTCGGCGTAACCGCTCAGATACATTGGTACTAGATACCTGAGATGGAGCTCGTGCAGAGGATGATCGGGGCGCGTCAGCCATCTTGTCCATTGCTTGCGCACTTTTACTTCTGGTCAACATGTTTCTTTTAAACTGTATCGTCCATATGCTGAGTCAAAATTATTTCGAAGGACCACATGTAAAGAAAACATGGACTGCGGTCGTGGTCTTTTATTATAATATTAAAATACAATAATATAGGTCGGCAGTCCTCTGTTCTCGTCAGTCGAATCTGTCTATTTATTTTTGTCGTCGAATATAAAAGTCAGTCTTACTGCAGTCTACACAAAAGTCCCGTAACAGTCCTATTCCTCAACATATTATAGATAATGAGGTCCAGGCTTCAATCAAATGATTAATCGGTTACTTAGTGTTATATAAAAGCATGCTTTCGGACAGTCTGACATCGTAAAGACTGTACTAAGAGTAATAATTTAAAGGTAAAATTAAGTTTATGAAGGAGAATTGATTAATCCTGTATATAAGAGAGGTAACTATATTTTTGTTTAGCTACAAACAAATAAGATCGTGCCAAATTATCATCTCACAGAGAAACAAGGAACAATACCATAATAAAATTACGATGCTGTATTGTTCTAACCTGAGCACATGAATAAACAAAAGTCAAGAAAATATGAATTATAACTTAAAAATACTAACCGGGCAAAATTAACTGGCAGTTTTGTATATATTATTAGATGTATATTATATTAGTAGCAGAAGCATATGGTTTCAGCTGGTAATTAAGGAAATGTAACTTAACACTAAAGAAAATGCCCTTGTCTGTTTTGACATTATATCTAGTCAAATGTAAAGCGTTTTATAAAATTAATAAGCTGATTGTAATAAAATTTAATTATTGATGACTGGATTATTATATGAAATATATAATGAAATCTAGATCTTGAAAGCATATAACTTGCGTTTTTGTTCAATGTTTAGGACCAGTTTAAGAACTAACAATTTTACCAAACAAACATTTGTTAACAGTAACGTTAAAAACGTATTTTAAAAAGTCAGGTACAAATAAAATACAATTTTATCAAATCATAATGATAATGGGGACTGATCCTAAACACAAACAAAATCACAGGCGTTTAAGTGTTAAAAATGCGTTGGCGATACAATACCTGTCCTTTCAAAATACACACCTCTCTGTGCGCATTCTTCTTTAAGTTAAATCTTAGGGTGTGCCCTTCAGAGGCATCCCTCTGCCGTTTTTAAGTACTAAACCTATTTCAAATGTTGCTACTCCACTGCTGTTACCGACACACGGTAAAAAAAAACTGAACTCTGTGAACAATAGAGAATTTTAAATTAAAGATTTGCAGATATGTACATGATAATACAATTTCATTCTGATAAGTAAAATAAAATGTAAAGGTAGCTAAGTAGCTCTTTCCTTTTTGTGCGTTTAGCATCATCATCTACAGTGGCGTGCAATCCATATATGCAAATAGGCAGTGCATACCCTGTGCGTCAGACAACCCGGAAAATCGACAACATATTCAATGATTTCCACTATTTTCCTCTACATATTTGAAACCATAGGCGATCTGCTGTCATCAACAGCACTCAATTTGACAAAAATGTAAATTATTTATTGTTTTGCGAGTGTCACTCACTTTGCAAACCCTACTCATGATCTCTATGCACGCCACTGATCATCAATACAAAAATAAACGCACGATGATGAGAATTGACAGCTGCAAGATGACCACTGCTGGCCTCCAAAGATGGCCGTTCTACGATGCCCTTGCCGGTACGTGGCACATATTCGACAACCTTTTGGCCCTTGGGCAAGGCTTCAGTTCTTCGACCATTCATAACTATTGTCATTTGATATGTTACGTGAGTCTATGTCGGTGATCTTACTCAGTTGTAATCTCTCTCTTCAATGTATATCATATCCACTGCGGTACTCAGGTCTCCCCATTCTGCGTCAGATACCTACTTTATCAAGATCAAATAATAATAATAAAAACAGGGATATATTGATGGATGTCAACTGCTAGGATCGGCCCGCGTGGAAATCATTAGGGACCTTCGTTCAGCAGTGGACATAATCAGCTGTAATGATGATGATGATATATGAGCTAAAGCTAAAATAAAAATTTACCGGGTATAAGAGACCCTAACATCTCGTGTTGTCTCGGTTGACGGGCGCAGTGTGACATTGATGAGAATAATAACTGTCTATCAGTTGTAAATTTTCCTTCAATGCCACTCTGTCATGTCGGTATCACTTACCATCAGGTGAGCGTCCTGACCGTCCTGTACACTTTGTAACATAAAACAAATGATTACCTTATCCGTTTTAGGCACCCGTCCTTGCGTCTTTATGGATAGCACGGCGGGCTCAACACCTTCTCATCGGACGATGTCAATGTATCGAAATTATAGTAATATTCTTTCTAGATCTCCACGTAAAGTTGACATAGCCAACTTCAGAGGGTATGATGGGTAGTTTGTGCGAGAAATTCGGTCCAGTATTACGGCGATATAACCCGTTCTGTATGGCGTACACTTGCATTGACATCCCTGTAAAATAAATATGTAAAAATAAATTTAGGCCGAGCAGGCCCATGGTGAACGGCACCCATGGGCCTGCTCGGCCGTGGTGGTACGGTATCTGATACCACGGTTTCACAGAAATCGTGTAATATCGCTTTTGAGTTGTTTCGCCTAGTCACTCATAAGGTTAAAGGAGACAAACTAACTTTTCTTTCTCCTTTTTTAAAGGTTGGCAACGCACTTGTTGCTTTTTCGGGTTGCTATTGTAGGTACAGGAGTTGCGATTGTTCAATATCACTTGCCATCACATGAATTATCTGCGAATACCGACCATTGTGATAATTTAATGACAATTTTACGGTGAACGCGATCGAGACACTCTGGATCATCATCATCATTTCAGCTTATTATACGTCCCCACTGAGGGCACGAGCCTACCCATAAAGGGTGTATAGGCCGTAGTCGTCTACGCGCGCCCAGTGCAGATTGGTCGACTTCACGCACATCCTTTGAATTCTTCGTAGGCGAGCCAGGGTTTCCTCAGATTTGAAAATACATTGGTACGTGGCGGGATTTGACCTGCGTCCTTTAGATCGGAGGCAACAGTCCACACCAATGAGCCACCGACGCTCACTCAACTCTGGATATGTCCCAACAATTAAAAGAAGGACAAATCTTATATCATCGTTTATTGTTTTGCCTGCGCGGTCTAGTGGTATTGTTTTAGTTTAAATCACTGCGTGACCCGTGGTCGTGGGTTCGAATCTCGTGGGGAACTGCATAATTAGAGAAATCATTAAATGTCACGATGTGTGATATTTCCCAGTTGGTTAGAACATTGGAGGCTGAATCACCTGATTGCTCCGAAATAAAGATGACCCCATGCTTCGGAAGGCACATTCAGCCGTGGTCCCGACTACAATCTAAGTATAATAGTCGTTAGCATCCACCAATCCGCATTGGCCCGCGTGATGCGTAACGGTCCAATATCCCATAGATGCTTGCAGTGGCCGTATGGGGCGGATGATGTGAATTGGTATGCTCACCGCTGAACATGCGTATCTGTCGCTCGTCGATCCACAGTGAGATGTCAGTGTGTCGCGGCTCGTCGCTGCCGCGGCGCCTGCGCCCAGCGTCAGGCACATGGCCAGCGCCACGCCTGCGCACAGCCGCGCGCCCATCGGAGCCGATCTCCACATTCTAATAACATACATACAAATATAAATATTCCACGACATTCACACAGCTCTAGTAAATCTCTCTGTCGATTTTTTTTATGTTATAAGTCACGGACACCACGCTCACCTGATCGGATTTGAAGGAGACCATCAACTGACAGACAGTTATTATCATCCATCAATGCCGCACTGCGCCCGTACCCGAGAAAAATGTTAGATCTCTTATACCCGGTAATTTCACTAGCTGTTTCACGGGACGATATCTGCACTGCGGTGGTACCTACCTAGACGACTCAGTATCGAGTCTACCACCTAGTAAAAAAAATATTTTGTCTATATAGTGTGCTGTCGAACTAGCGACCCGTCGAAAATGTGATTTTTCGAAGTAGTGTGCTGTCGAATAACTGTGTGGTCGAACTACACCACACCTACTTTTCCGAGAAACCATTCATCTGGACTTGTTACAGCGCATTCGACCTAAACTTTAGTTGGTAACTGCTTTTCCAAGCCAAGTCAGGCGTGGAGGCAAACCATCACTATGATTGGGAGGCCTTTAAAGCGTAAACGTAGTGTTATATACTCTTTGTTTAAAGCTGCAGTAGACTTTCACTGGCTGTTAATGTAAGTAATAAATTGATTTACGGATTGACCCTTCTGGTCTCTCTAGTTGATAATATTGCCAGTGGTGATAGTAAATATTTTAATCATGTTTTTGATGGCAAATTACCTAAATAATAAAATAAAAATCCACTGACATTTACACAGCGCCATCTAGTCCCAAACTAACCATTAGCCTGTAATATGGGTACTAAACAACGGATAAACAAACTATATAGTTTTTTTTAAATACATCATATTATACATAGCAAACACCCAGACCAATACAAACAGACATGTTAATGCACACAATATTTGGACTGCCCGGGGTGGGAACCCGGAGTGTGACCTTGGTGTAGTAACACCTCAATCATTACACCAAATGGGTCGTCAATGAAGATAAAGTTCACATTTATTGCACTATATACCCCGACGAAACAAGATTCTATGTTATTTGATACCTAAGAGGTTTAAATATCTAAATTTGGAACGTTGCATTGCCTAACTAAAATACAAGTAGATCTTAATTGTTTTAATTGGTTGTAAGCCAGGGTTAACCATTATAATGTCTCGGTAACAAAATCACCCTAAATAATAGGCGTGTAACCTGCGTATAATTTGTTTGTCCACCGTACAAGATCCCTCTAAAGTAAACGGGACAAAAAACGTTTCAAAACAAAAATATCACAGTTAACATAATTGATTGGGCCAGTTTAGACGTGCCCCTACAAAAGACTGGTCGTGAGAAAAGGCAGAGGTGTCGTAAAAAACCGACGACTTCATTAAATATCCCCTGTCAAAAAGTAATGTCTACTAGTTTTTTCTCGCCTCCGATGTCAAATTATACTTACAAAAGGTGTTAACAAAAAAATTGAGTCGACAATCTCCCTATGAACATGGATATTCAACCATTTTCTCTGTAAGATAGATTGGTAACGAATCATTAATTATTATGATAATTAACTGCTACATAGAAATAATAGTTTTTTTTTATATATATCTAAGAAACCTACAAAACGTAAAAAAGGTGTCCCAGATCACTGACCCTAGTCTGTGACATGGTACCCATAAGGCTGGCAACATTCCCGCTTGTATAGCCAAATTAAACGTTGACCAAGAAAGGCACCTACTCGCCTGTCACCTGTATACTCGGCTATACTTTTACTAAATCCTGATATACACGATGGGCACAACTACTTTATATTAACTGCTTGATAATATCCAATTCAGATATATGCAATGTAAGGGTAGGAATATCTACATCGATTCAGCCTATTGCAGTCCACTGCTGGACATAGGTCCCCCCCCCCAATTTGCGCCAGATATCCCGGTCCTCCGCTTTCTCATCCAGCCTCCACCACGACCTTTCGCAAGTCGTCGGTCCATCGGGCCGGAGGGCATCCTACGCGACGCTTGCCAAGAACGGTCGCCACTCCAGAACTCGTTTGCTCCAACGGCCATCGGTTCTGCGACATAGGTGACCGGCCCACTGCCACTTCATCTTACTGATCCGGCGGGGCTATGTCGGTAACTTTAATATATACATACGTGCATATATTTGATAGAGCACACAGGTTCGAACTTAAATAGAAAATAAATATGTGCCTACTGCGCAATTGTTTTATGTTATTGTTAAAATGTAATCTTTGCTGAAAATGGGTAACGCAACCCCAGTTCCAATTATCTGGTGTGTTTATAAATAAATATTAATTGTTGATAAAAACATAAGCTCAATCATTAAATGCCGAGCGATAACCCCGGGTCTCGAATTAGCGAAGAGGACAAACGTACACATGTCAATGATGTGGCCCTATTCATTGCATTGTTTACGCTTAAATTGACATAATTGTATTATCGACTATAAATATCTTCACGTGGCTCTTATTAAGACATTTTATTTTGCTACAATATCTTTAAAATATGTGCAGTTTTACACACAACTGTGTTGATTAATACAGCAATTTAGTGCGCTATTTTTTTACATGGAATCTACATAGGCGGATTAACGTTAAGGTCGATATAGGGAAGTAATTCTTCGGCGCCCCTGAATATGAGTATAAGTTTGATGCTTACCTAAATTGATTAAATCTGAAACTTAATCGTGCTTCTGACAAACGTCCGGGTTTCTAAACTTACTACCAAAACGAATATTTTGATGATGTAGGCTCTTTTCTCTTTTGCCTGGATATTTGGAGCGATACAATTGCCTAGCAGTCGTTAGATTGAAGAGATAGAGGTGAAGATTGAGACGCTTAACTCTTAAATAAATGAGAGTAAATGATATATTATTTATTAAATTTGGATAGACATTTTGTTGCAATAATGTCGTGTGCAAATCATCGAACAATCTGGTGCTTCCTGTGATAAAAAGCGAATGACCTGCATGCGGTTTCGCGATGCTGATCGCAATTTTCAAAAGCATATGCGCACCCTGTCGGACAAAATATATCTAAGCCTTTACATTTGTGTTGATACGAGTACTTATTCGGATAATGGATACGTATCTTCTCGACAACCTATGGCAGTCCATTATCAGCCATGGGTCTCCCCCATTCTGCGCCAGATATCCCAGTCCTGTTTTCTCATGCAGCACCTATCAGCGACGTTTCGAAAGGAATCGGTTCATCGGGGCAGAGAGCGTCCTACGCTATGTTTTTGGAAATACATAAAGATTCTTCAGCTCCTCCCACTTGATCAAATTCAAAGAAGAGCGGCAACAATCGTCAACGACCAATCGCTATAAATGTAACTTTACTCCGTAAGAGTCTTATCTACCGCATATATCATGGGGAATCGGGCGAGTTTTGTTTTTGCTGCTGAATTCAACTCTTAAACTTCGAGGCAGAATTTCGAATTTGATCTCTACTATCGGGCGGTCTAACTGCCCTAGAGGTCTAGTGGCTTTCACCTTAGACCGATGCGTGACCTGGAGGTTGTAGGTAAGTATCCCGCAGGGAAACGTTACTTTGTACGATTTTTCTCAGTTTGGTTAGAAAATTGCAGACTGAACCACCCGATTGTCTGAAAAGAAAGATAATACCGGGGGTTCGGAGGGCGCGTTAAGCCATCGGTCCCGGCCAATGATGTAAAAAAGTATGGATTCGTGATATGCTCACAAAACAATCTAAAAAAGTGTTCCGAATGCAGCAACAGCACACATACACATATTTAGAATTTCGAACACATTTACCTAAACAAAAGAGTACAAACTGTACTCTCTTCGGCGGTTCGTTTTTGAGGCACGGATGGCGTATCTACCTTTATATATACAGAATATCATTGGTCCCGGCTATAATTTTAGGATGTTAGTCGTTACCACTACCGGGTCCGCGTGGCGTTACGGTTCAGTCTGCCCGATGATGATGATCAGAATGTCTGGAGGTCTTCCACTGTGTGATTTGATCGACATAATTATTTTGTCACGTATGGTTATGTTATTTTCGTAATGCTGTCATTGTTAATTAAAATTGTTTATATTAAATATTTAATAGGAACTGCACATTTTATTATACATAACTATACCTACCCATAGCTTTGCTGTGGGGTTAGGCCTGTACCCTGCAGTGCGATGTTATGGGCCGAAGATGTACCTACTTAGACTAGTCACAACCTATTTAATTACTGTATTCTGATTATATTTAGATCAGTTGGGTATATAATTTTTGTAACATAACTTTAATTATAGTAATGTAAATGTGTTATCTTAAAAACAAGATGCTGCCTATTAACCTTTAAACTTGCAGTTATCTGTGCACGTTTTCATGTAGGGAAATAGATTGTGAAAATGCTAGAACAATCGATTAAGTGTATTTATATTTTTCTAATACTGAAGAAACTTCGTTGGTACATTTAATACTTATGTGATATAAACGTCCATCTAAACTTGAAGCTTAATAAAAAATATCTTTGTACTCTAGAATAAGTTTTTTAAAAGGCACTAGAATTTTGTCAATTGTCAACAATCTTATTTACCTTTACCTACTGTTTTAACTGTAGCACAAGTGAAGCCCGTGAAGGCCAATGGATAATTTTGTTTCTCTCTTTCTTCGCTACTCAATTTGAAATTTTATTATCTGTACCTTGCGCTAGAATATTTAGCTATGTTAGTACTTATTTTAAAAAAAGTTAAAAACCAGTAGCGTTAAAGTAAAAGGTGCAGCACCCCTGCGTGCACTTGTCAGCGGCCAGTCGCGGTACCCGTTCGGAACAGGTACCCGTGTAAAAAGTAAAAAGATGACGCGCGCCCAGCCACAACGGTTAGCCCGTCTATTCATGCATGGACACTAGATGCAAGGGGTCCCCGGACACACGATAAAACCTTTGTCACTTAACATACAGTGACATAGTCTCACTTTGTTATTATTTGTGGTATGCTTCTAGCATACCACCAAGCGTTGCTCACAAGGGACTGAGAACCAAAAATCGACAACACCTTGGAAAACCCTATCACCTTGGAAGAATAGCAAGCGTTCGGAGTCCAGGGTTATCGTGTCTGAAGTCCGAAGAGACCTGGACCACTTTTCGTTCTTTAGACAACCCTTGTATGCTCCAGTTAATAAGACATACGACTTAGCTCTTCATCTAATTCGGAGTATAATACGTTTAACATATTCGAAAGAACTCATTACATATTCGAATGCAAACCAAGCGTAGGGTTTGAAAAGAGCAACATTTTTTTCTTTGGTAACGTCTGCGGAACACCGAAACATAAAGATGCAACTTGCCCTTTGCCACATTTTTTTCACTATTTTTATTTGCTACTCGCAACTCACAATGGACGATAAATCCGCCTGTCACCGCCGACTGGAATGGGAATTAATATGACTGAGATGCAATTAAAATTAAACAGGAGTCTTCGTTAGCAGAGTTTTTAGACATTGGACCTATTACAATTTTGGATAGCTATAGAGTTTTACTCTTTTTACAAATTGAGGAGAAACCTTGGTAGAATTTATAGACTTTTTAAGTACATAATATTAATTTTGTTGCAGATCCATAATAACAATTTTAATCTGAAATTGATACGTAAATATTTGACATCCAAATTGTATGTAAGGTAAGTAAAAGATAAAGTTCCTTATCAAGACAACTGAGATATTGAACGTTACATTATATAGGTATGTACCTATGTGTTAAATTTGCCGGGGAAATATAAAGGGAAGACAAAGTTGTACAGTAACAGTACAACAATTAAAAATGCACTTCGAAGCAAAAACTATCATATTCCCAGACAGAAATCCGGTTTTATAATTGAGCCCGCCCTCAACGAGTTTGGTGCAAATAAATCGGCAATATTTATGAAGTGGCGGTCAAAGGCCCGCGCTGCAGACGCTGCTCCTTCGCGCTACTATTTATAGGCAACGCTCAAATCATTGTTTACTCTTACTAGATAGCAATGTTTACGTTTTTCCCACTTTTAATCTTTCGACGTTGCTGCCGTAACGAAGCGGTAATCACTGTGGAGTGCATGCATCTAATCTGCTGCTCATTTAATTTCGGAATCTGTTATGTTGTTATAATTATACGCATAAACTTTTGAAAAAAATATTTATTGAGCAAACTCTGCAAATAAATATATGTTACTCTGTTTTTTATTATAGCTGATTTTACATATAAAAAATAACTGGTAGGTAGAGATCTGTGTTCGAATGATGATCACACTGAGTGCACTCGATTCAATATCGTTCAAACAATTAACTTTAAGTGGGATCGATGATCTTTTATTTAACAATGTGCTGGTCTTTATCCTCAATTCGCAAAATATCCGAAGAATCCGAAATAAATGTGGTCTTGTTTAATTACCTGTAAGTTGAATTGATGTCAAAATATTGGTGGCGAGTCACAAAACGCGGTCATTATTTGAATCACTTCACTCGCGGAGTGCTGCGTGGGGCGCGTGCGGTGCGGTGCGCACAGCGGTCGGGGACGGACTGCCCGAGCCACACCGGCTGGCATACACAACACTTTATATCAGCCATCTATATAGAAGAGGGATATTTATCCTACGGTGTTTTTCAGTGTGACAGAAGGATTTCCTTCTGTCACACTGAAAAACACCGTATCACCACATATTAGCGCCGTTAAGCACAGTATGTAGTATGTGATGCTGATAGACTATCTTGTAATCCTTAACAAGCAAAGGGCTTTATCTTAAATTTTAGTTAAATAAAATAGGCAGCAGAGTTTGTCTGTCTGAATATATTGCCTTAGTTTCCAAGTCATACCAGTTGATAAAATAAAATAAAAATTGTAATTAGTAACCTAATATCGAGATTGAACCTATAAACTCTAAATACCTACTTACCCGATCCTCATATATACCTACATGCACTTATATGTAACAGTCTAAAACGGGATAACGTAGAATCATTTCAAAGCTTATATACCTAATGACAGGTATATAGATATGTACTCATACTTGCAAGTTAGCTTAGTCATCCTCAGATTGTAAAATGATCAGCCTGACTGAAAATGACCTGTCTATTAACTATGTTAGATAAAATGACGCCTGCAAGCTTTCTTGAAAATTATACTACGAGTATTAGCAACAAAAGCCAATAACTATGGTGATTATGGAAAATCCCAATTGTACTCAAAACTTTGCAAATATGAGTTTCGGTTTAATTGCCTTTTGAAAATGTCCTCTTCGGTGAGACGACTTATTTCGCCTAATTCACGGTTCGACCAAATTTGAATTGAAACACTCGCGAATTAGGTGGATTGGATCAAACGCATATTTGAACCAATTGCGCCTGATGAGGGTCTACTTAATTAAAGAAATAAACCGCTTCTAAAATAATAAGAAACAAAGTCTAAACATCGATAAGCATTCTCAACAAAAATGATTCTCATTCATCGCATGTCACAGTTTCGCTAATGAGGAAGTATAATTGGTATTAATTGCTAGGATACAAAACGGTCGCAGACGGTCTGAGCAGGCCTCCTGTTCACTGACAAAAGTTATTTATCGTAAGAAAACCAATTTCAGAGTAAGAAAAAAACTCATTTATTTTTCTTACTCTGAAAATTATCATCAATACCTAAATATTAAGGATATTGATTGATTGACTGCAGTAGTATATAGAATGATCTAGAAGATTCCATAGGAACCGCATGTGAGTAAAGTCAATGCGAGTTTATTCCCCAGGTTGGTCCTTACCAATGTCCTAATATTGCAGGCTGAATCACCTAAATTGTTTGAAAAGAAAGATGATTATGTGCTTAGAAGGGCAAGGGCACAGCAGTCACCGCATGTGAGGTCGTAAGCCGGTTCAGTAACTCTGACACTAGAGTTAGTGGGATTTTACATCAATACTACCCACTCGATAAGAAGACTAAATTAGCATATGGAAGTAATTGCATCGAGCGCATACTATGGCCCAATCTCTCCCAAGCCATGCAAGTTAGATTTGTGCCCTGCAGTGGGGCACAAGACCTGAACATGATGTGGGCAAGATATATTTTGTAAGGCCCCTGAGGATGGCGCAAAAGGACGGATTTCATTGCGAGAAAAAAAAGGGTTAGCTACTGTTTTTATTCCATAAAATGCAAACTCCTCATCAAATTAAAAAAAAGTATGCAATTAGCCTAAGATTGTCCAAGACTTGGACGCGAACAACGGCTTAGGGCGTTGCAGGACTTGCAGGGGAGGCTAGGTAACCTAGTATTTGTTTGGGGAGAAAAGCGACCGGGTACGTGCGGGTAACATGAATAGGGCCTGGTCAAACCTATGGGAACTCGCGACGAAGGCCGGCGGGGGTAATATAGGTAAAAAGACAACATGTTTCTCCACTTCCATTTCTCGGTTGGTCGCTTTTTAGTTAAAAGACGACAGAGGGCGTCCCCAATTAGCCGGCGACAGGCCGTTCATTGCATACAATTGGCAGGTCGAGCTGCATCTGCCAACTTAACCCACTTTATTGATTATGAGTTTGATATTTGTCTTCATTCGTTTCATATTGCAAATTGTGCTCTTTGAATAATATGACCTCCTACGATTCAAGCATTTCATTAAGTGTCTAACTACATATTGTTTAAATTGACAGATGGTGCGATATTGAATTAAATTTCTGGTGACCGGGACTTTAAAATCTTCATGTACTATGCTAGCAACTAATATCAATGTAAATCCACCAATCCGCGAAACCATCGGTGTAGGTACTTTAACCTACAGAAGTCAGGTGGACTATCTGATTTGATGCTAAATACCTACCTCAACAAACATGCACACGCCTGCGAAGAGACAAAGGTTGTGCGTGAAGTCGTCCAACTCGTATCGGGCCCGCGTGGACGACTAAGGCCTGAAACACCCTATACGGGTAGTCTCGTGCCCCTCGGTGAGGACGTTTAATGAGCTGATGATATGTAAGGGGGCGTCCATAAATTACGTGAAATAAGAGGGGGAGTGGGTCGATTCAAATCTCATTTAATCTTAAGTTGGAGAGATGAGGGATCTCGGCGGGAGTTGAAGATGATGATTAAACTGAAAATCATATGGACATGTTGATTCCAATCTTGAGACCACTTATGATTCTCCATGGAGTAGTGTCATCAGCTCATTAAAGGTCCCCACCGAGGGGCACGAGCCTACCCGTATAGGGTTATTAGGGCTTAGTCGTCCACGCGGGCCCAGTGCGGATTGGACGACTTCACACACAACCTTCGAATCTCTTCGCAGGCGTGCATGAAGGTTTCCTCACGATGTTTTCCTTCACCGTAAGAGCGTCGGATAACGTTCATATATTTTTCGAAAATACATTGGTACGTGTCGGGATTTGAACCTCAGCCCTACCGGTAGGAAGGCGACAGTCCACAACACTGAGCCACCGACGCTCCATGGAGTAGATATTCTGTTTATTAATCACAGTAGTCGATTTAAGTATTTTTTTGTTAAATTTTTATTACTCTTATACACCCCGAAGCATGTAGGTATTAGGGTTTACAATATATACTGTAGATTAATAAAACAACTTATAATTTCTTAAAATTTATTTTCTATGCAACATAAAAAAATATCCATCATAGTTACACAATAAATTACAGTTACTTAATGCGAAACTAAAATGTAATTATTATAATTCGTGATCAAAATATAATCATCGCACGAGCTCAGAATTAGTTCAATATTAAGGAATACCACGTTGCGAACTGTCATGATTCTACTTTTTTCGTATTAATAATAAATGCAAACTAACATCTAATTCAACAAAACACCTCCAATGTGGGTTAAAAAGCTTGCTTAGCATTACCGTTTCTAATACAGATGCAAAAGTTTTGTTCTATATTCCTCAGTAACAATTTGCCACTTAGGCGGTATACCAGTTCATATACAATATGTACTGATCACGCGGCACACAGTGGCGTGCACAGTACTATGAGTAGGGTATGCACAGCGAGTGACAAAATCACAAAAACAATAAATAATTTACGTTTTTGTCAAATTGAGTGCTGTCGATGACAGCGGATCGCCTATGGTTTCAAATCTGTAGAGGAAAATGGGCGAATAAGTGGATATCATTTGATATGTTGGCGATTATCCAGATTCTCCAGCCACACTGGTATGCTCTGCTTGGTTGCATATATGGAGTGCACGCCACTGGGCACATATTTGTGATGTAATTTTAGGTACACAAAGTTTTATTATAACATGTAAAAATAAAATGATGGATGGAAATTTTAAAACTAAGTAAAGAATCGCAATAGAGTAGGACATGATCTTTCCTATACATGCGTCAGTCGACAAAATTAAAGCATCTGTATTTTTCATTAATCTATAAACAACACTGATTGTACCATACAACAATTATCTACTGTTTTCATGGAATACTAGACATATCGTAACATTGCCATCTGCATTCAAGACTTAAAATACGTACGTTTCTTCTTCATCTGACATTCCATGCGATCTCACAAACCGGCTAAACCAATGCTTTTGTAGGGAGCGCTTTACACTTATTACTGTAGTTGTATGATTTATTGATTATAATTATGACGTATATATTTGTTGTGACAGTGACACTACATAAATGCAAACGTTGTGCTCGCGAGAAATTGTTCCATTACATGTCATCCTCATAAAACAATGAAGGCAGTAAGATACACATGTATATAAGGCAAGTTGTTGTTACAAAGTAATTGAACACATTGTGAATTCTAAGAATTTCGAGGGGAAGGCAGTGAAACACGTCACCGTCATATTGGTGACGTCACATTCAACAATTTAACGTGTACAAACTGTTCATTTGAATACCAACAAATGTTCCAAACTTTATCAACAGCGCGGTAAAAAGCGATAATAAACAGACGCGAATCGAACAAGGCTTTCCTACTATTAATTAATATTAATATATATTAAATTCTTACTAGACAATAGACATGATAAAGATTCCTTAACAAACAACTTAAAGGGTTACGATAACAGTGCCATCAAATATAAATATAATGCAATGTATAAGGTACCAATGGTTACAGTGTAAGCTCTAAATCAGAACGATCCTCTTGCCATTACACGTCACGATGGGAAAGAACTAGATAAACATATACATAATACAATTAAGTATTGCAATATAAATAAATAAGTTTACTATGCGGGTTCCTATCGAAACGGCAGTCTTCTAGTTTTTAAAACATTGTACAGATTACTGACCGACGCGTACAATATGAAACACGATAATAAAGAGAACTCTAAACAAATCAACATGGTTAAACCGCGTGGAATGTATTACTTAGGACCCGACACCTTTCAGGCGAAGAAAGAATATGTAAAAATAAAAAATATACGAGAAGTGAAGGACGGCGCCCGGCCCAGCCGCGCCCGTCGGCGGCGACACGTAAAGCAGTTATTACACTTTGTGATTTTTAGACTGTCTAAATGTCAAGTAGACAAAGTCGTTACTATGCTGGGGCCACACTAACGTTTAACGTCTTACTCCCATCAACGCCATTATTTATAGAATCATTATCGAATGAATAAAAGGAAAAAAAAGAATATGGTGTATGATGCAACTGCATCCTACAAACATGGTTCTGTTTGCAGAACCTCAATAAATTAATTATTTTCTCGTAAACCTACTCCGTAGCCATAGTAAGTATTACTGTTGACGCCGTTTAAAAATAATCGCGTTTACGTGGTGGCTCCACCTGACGTCAACGCCCATCAACGCGATAATTTTTAATTACCCGTTAGTGTGGCTCCACCATTACTACAGATCGAGTGTCTGCAGATTGAGTAGTGTAATAAGTGCTTAAGCAAAACCATGATCGTACAGTGTGCATGCGACAAGCGAACGCGTTAGCTGACTAACATTAGTTAACACGACACCCTAGCCTTAAATACTACAACGAGATACAATTGAGATATTCATGTTCATACGGGATCGAGCCGGCTGGGATTACAAACACTTGGAGAATTTCGGCGAGTGACAACGAACCCTGACAGCCGCCCCACCCCGTAATCGTCCAAAATGAGAAACATCAACTTGGTATAACTTGTTAATGTGAGTGGTGCGAACAAACTTCATAAATGTCAAATACAATGTTAAAAATACAAAAAAGCTATATAGAAGACTTAACATCTACGCAAGAGAGACATCTCAATGACGGGTATAGGATTGAAATGTAGTGAGGACATTTGATCGCCTCTCGCTACATCATACCAGGGGCGAACAAAATACCAAAACCTTTTTGAATTTTACTTCTAATTGTTGAGATTCAATATCATTACAATCTAATATTATTACAGTAGATATAACGACAACGACGCGCACGAGAGGGCAATTGGAAATATTTAGTGATGCTACAATGTAGGTATTGAGAATGAGTCAGTGATATTCATACTGTTATAATAACAAAGCGCGTCGCCGTCCCGTGGCGACATCTGGTGGGTTACAACCAATCCGTGCGACCTCACGTACCCAAGGGTTGTAGGGCCACAACATTTATAACACATCGCGTCCTCGTTCCCCGCGAAGCACCAACACTAGCCGGTGGTCACACTGCGCGTACAAAAATATATACTTATACATATATACGCTCCTCTTTTTCTAATTCGATAGCAAATGATATTTTCGAAAATATGCATTCTTTGATACGAAAATCACTTGTCATTTGAACTTTGATGGTCAGATTTCACTCATGTACTGTAGAATTACATGAAGTTAATAACTTTAATAAGCCACGTTTAATACGAATAGCTCTGGAAGTTAAATACGTCAAAATTTAAATTTTCTTGTCTCCATCGACACTAAGGAACAGTCATATTTTTATTTATACAAAATAAACAATCTGAATGGTCCGCAGAGAGATAGCCTATAAAATATTTAATAAATAGAAAGGGGATTCGTATAGAAAAATAAATGCGATAGAGCGATACTAAATTGTTGTTCAATGTATAAGAATTTGTGTTAAGATCTAGTACATTCGTCTACAGCACTAACGGACCTCGCGTAGGTCGCTAGATACAGTCTGACCACCGGCACACACAGCTAATAATTTTATTCCATTACCTATTTTCTGTGACAAAAATAGCTTCTCTTAATTTCGAATCTTCACCGACTATCGTATCCTTAATTTACAAGTAATTGATATCGAGCCCAAAACATCGCCTACGTTCGTACGATTGAAGCCGTACTGGTGGATCATCTGGCACTGCGCAATCGACTGTCTCAACTTTGTCACCTTGGTGAAATCAGTAAATTTGAATCCTATATATTAATGTTCGTACTCGCCTAATCGATTGCGCAGCGTCAGATCGAGTGTCAGGTTATGATGACTATTTAACTTCATTACTTAAAATCAGTCTCATAAAGAAAAAAACTTATTTTCTTTTTCACAGATATTGTTAGATGATGCGTCACTTAGAAATGATAACGCGGGACCGATCAATTTGTTGTATCAACGAATTTCATGATGATTAAGATATAGCGCTCTTTATATGAACTCACATCGGCCCAATATGTGGTAAAGGCAGCGCACATACTGTATATCGTAAATAATGATCAATATATAAAAAAGTGTACATATTCCTTCACTACCGACACTACGGGCCAAACAAACTGAAGTAGGCTCCGAATTCAGCTTATCCTAACTTGACCCTACGCTAATAAATTTAACTAAATAAAAAAAACATCGAATTGCTGCCATTTTGAAATTATCTGACGCCAGTGCACAGTTCCACAGAAAACAAAAGTTGCAGTTAGAGGAAAGAAACGCGAGTCTCGTCACTCGACCATAAATATAATTAAGAAATAGCGATTATTATATGTGAGATACAAACATTAATTGAGTGCAATGTTGGTAATATTACCTTTCAATTGAAAGTTACCATAGCTGCCAATTAGATGACTCTACGAGACCCTGCGAGGGACATCCAAACGGCAGAGTTAGAATGTCCCAGCTACCTAAAATAACATTGAAAGGTCTACTCACCGCGTACATTAAGTTTTATTAAATTAAACCAACTTCCCTTTGCAATTTTATGAAATAAAACTGAAAATATTTTATATTTTACATGGTGAGTAGAATTTTTGTATCTAATGATATCATCCACCATTGACAAATTAAGATACACCCGAGAGACTGTTCCACATCAGATCTGTAGCACTATGCTAGTATGCAATATGAGCTTTTGTACATATTGCATAAGGTGCATATAGGTGCAATATCAATTTTAATATCAACGACGCTTTAACAAATATATTAAACCTAAAACTTTGTATGTTAAGGCGAAAAAGAAGAACTGAGAAAATAAATGAGAATTCTGTTTAAAATAATTAAAAACCTTAATTTACTTTTATAACATCGTGCCCACAGGCAACCCAATTAAATCTGCCATTTAACAATTGTTATGAAAAAATATATATATGAAAAGTCAAGCCTAGCTGAAACACAAAAATTTACAAAACATATCATTTAATATCTTCCTTTTTCACATATTTATTTTGTCGATTAAAATTGAATTTGCAACTTACAGCTATTCCGTGGTATGATGACTTAATCCTTAACGCTTTGAACGACTTATATAATACAAATACAATACACTTTCCATTTTGTCTGGATTCTTGTCATTCTACATCTGTTAACTGATTACATAAAAGCTTATCTTGTTAGCTGTGGTCGAGATGGCTTGATCCACTGATGTGGTTTGACCTGGGGAAGGTGGCTTGTCGAGGCATGTTGGAGCTATGCCTGTATTTATTCCGGTCTAGACGTATGTAGGGGGCGCAGGCCCGGGGGCGGGGGGCAGCGCCCGAGCCCCCGGCGCGTACTGGCCGATGAATTGAACCGTCCTCCGTGAAACGACCTGATTAAATATAAAACAGAATTACTTACTAAATAGATACAGCACGTAACAGTACAAACTCCATAGTGCACTTTGAGAATCTCGACGATAATAAAGCGATTTTGCCTTTATCTACAAGGCTTGGCAGACGGGTTAGATATTGCAATATTGAGCCTGATTGCAGGACAGTACCTAGTATGGGCTGAAAGCCAGTGGGAGAGGAATTAAAAAATATAATAATAATGTTGTTGACGATTCAAAAGTATCAGTTTAAAAGATTTACTTGAATAAAAATATCTTGATCATTGATTTGACTTTTTACCCTTTGACCGCCAATGACGCCGTAAGGCGCAAGACAACATTATATTATTATTATATTTTCTATTGTGACTGGATTCCTGGCGGTCAATGGTTTAAAGATGATATTTTTGTATAAAATAAACGTATAACTAATTAAATGAAACATAATTAAAGAAAAGAAAAACATACCTCGAAAACTTAAAACTAGCATTGCTCGTGCATAGGCAAACAAAGGGAAGGGTATATGGACGAATATAGGAAACTAACACTACATAAATTAAATGCACAACAAAATATTAAAAACTCAATAAGGAATAATTTCACATTAAAAACTCACTCTTTATAATTACCTTTTTTATAAACTACATATATTTTAATTATAGTATTCATTGTGTACTTAACACCTAAAACTATGCATTGTAGAGCTGTAGAGATTCATAGAACAGTATTAAAAAGACTTTTTCGGGTATTACCAAAACTTATTGAATTGTAAAATAAAGACCCTGCAGCCCGGTTTAATCTAAACACTGGCAGTATAATTCTTACTCTAATAATATCAGAGATTCTTAAATCTATCAAGATCTTGTTCAATCAAAATTTTGCGGGCAGGGCGGGAAATAATGTTGAGCACTCGATATCTACTGTTTATAGACACGATGGCACTACATCGAGCGAGTTCAGATACAAATCTGGTATGCCGATAAAGTAACGTGCAATAAATGGTGGCTACCGCGAATTATTTTGCCACCAGGAGGTGCTAGTGTCGCGTGATTTCATCGGTTTTTGTGATGAAAACTAAAAATGTTTTAATTTTCCGGTTAATAAGTGATCTCCTCCATGGAATTATTGCAATTATGGATCATTTGGCGATAAATTTGATTAATTTAACGTCTGAATTACGAAAAGTCATGCTATTTGATAAGGGAAAATTATGTAAATAGAAATTATAATGTTATTTCAGAAGTTCTTATACTAGAATAACTGTTCCTCATTACACACACATGATACTTGCTGTTTTCTTTTATAAAATCGCCTTTGACAGCTATGCCTCTAGACCTTACTCTACAGTGGCGCCTTCTGGTGAACAAGAAAACGGTAGCCCCCAATGTATACCTACAAAGACGGAAGTCACTCCAAGAATTACAAAATTAAAAAGCCAATCAAACAGTAAATACTTTATGTTATGGTAATAAAGTATATAGGAACTGTCAAAGTTGCTTTTTATTTTATAATACAAATATAAATAGGCACTGTTAAGGCCGTTTCGACCTCCTTTGTAATTTAAATTTCATATTTCATATTTTTCTTATTTTAAATTGATTGCTTTTTGTTTCTTTTTTCCATGTCAACTACTTTTTCTTTCTAAATATAAAACGATACAACAAAACATATTTTTTTAATATTTAATTTAACTTTGTTTACAATATAGTAAACTGCCACCTTAAAAGTATATGCTTAATGATGATTAAAAAGCATATACTGACAAGTCATCTTTTTTTGTTTTGTAATTTTTTGTTTCATACAAAAATAAGCCTCATTTACATATTGTATGCCATGATAATTATAAAGATATACTGTCAGTGTCTTTTCTTTTTGTAACTTTACTGAACATTTCTTCAAAATTCTTTATAACCATGAATTTATTTATTGCACGTAACTACCATAGACAAGATCTCTATTGTTTCAGCATACCATAGATAAGTGTTAGGGGATTTCGGGTATTAAGAGTTGGGATAGGATAAGATTCTAGACGAGCGTGGCGAATGCCTGCGAGGCGGAGTCGGGCTGTCCCGAGTGAGGCGGTCGCCGCTTGCGCCCGTACTGGCCGATAAACGAACCGTCCTCGTTCATGCCCGCTGCGCGTGCGCAAAACAACATGCGTGTTACGAAAACGAAAAACAAAGAAAAACCACAAAAAGATATGGCGACTCTTGCAAAGAAAAACAATGAGCAAAATCAAAATTTATGATCAAAATAGCGCTTACAATTAAATCTAACCAATTTCACGGGATTTAATACAGTGACTTAAATGAATACTACTTTAAAAGTTTATAGTATTGTGAAAGTCACCAAAATACTGGGATAAAACATTTTTTTTGAATTTAAAAAAAATGTTTTAAAATGATTTAACTCTTATATTAGCAATTTGTCCGTAAAAATTGGTTCTGATTCAATGTATGAGGATTGCGAAAACTTAAGACAGTAATAAGCGCGTATAATTAATATTGATCGTGCATTAATGTAATATTGAAACTAAATTAAAATGACATAAAAACTCAGGCTTAGAATAAAAACATTGTCTCTGGCCATGAACAGAGTGTAAAATAAATGTTGCCATATAATTAAAATATGTTTACTAGCGTCGCATATACAATAATACTTAGCAAGTTAAAAAACATCCCATAACTGTTTAGATTAGTCATTGGATAAATATTTTCAAGCCTGATCCAAAATTATTATACGAAAATAAAATTAAAACTCATTGTAACCTGCTTATGTATCAATTTATATTAACGTAGTGTTTAATTTAAAATAAAATTAAAACTAATAAAACCCTGGTTATAAGTATATTAAATATTAACGAATTACTTAACTCAAACTCTTTATTGCACTTTATGTATGTGCTATTTACAAGATGGAATTGTTATTGATCAGTACATCATGTTGGCCATTTAGGCATACCAATCTTAATATAAACAACTTATTTATTTTTTCTCAATTTTTTTGTATCGGTGCAATGTTGTTTTACTAATGACAGTATGACGGATAAAAAAATAGCATTTGTACAGACGTTTTTTTAATTGTCTCTCCTGAAAACATGGGAATATTTCCTTGCGCGGTATTATCATATAAGCGACAATATGTAAATCACAACAAATGAAGCGTTACCTGTTTCTCCCTCGCCGTACTCAGCCATGGAGTCGGTGTCGCTCTCAGGGCCCGGCTTGGTGCCGCTGCTCATTGAATGCCGCGACTTATTGTCCAGACTGAAACATGGCATAAAAAGATATAATTAATATAAGCGAATAATAAATAGGTGAAAAAATGTTTGTTGACCATTTTCTTTTAACTTGTGTAATGTACACATAAAAGCTATAGTTGAGGTCGAAAATATTGAAAAAAAAATTAGGTATATTTCTTGGTTACAATCAGACATACGAGTACTTGGAAGGGGCGTGGTAGTGACGTATTATGTTTTAAGTATGGACAAGTTCGTGAATTAATACATTACATTTCAAGCGGACAGCTAAAATTATGTCAGATCTTAGATTTTGTTTATATTTAGATTATAAGTAGTACTATATGACTTGAATGGATGTGAATATTATTTTTTCTTTTTTGAAGCTCATTTATTTTTTTATACGCCATAAAAGAATTGGCAAATTTTGAGTAGTTTTTGTCGAGAGTGACGTAGTGTATACAGGGTGTTGTGACATCGTGTATACAGGTGCGTATGACGTCTTGTATACAGGGTGTGGTGCAGTCGTGCATACAGGGTGTGATGACGTCGTGTATACAGGATGTGGTGACCTTGTGTATACAGGGTGTGGTGACGCTGTGTATACAGGGTGTGGTGCAGTCGTATATACAGGATGTGGTGACGTCATGTATACAGGGTTTGGCGCAGTTATATACAGGGTGTGGTGCAGTTGTACACAGAGTGTGGTGCAGTCGTAAACACAGGATGTAGTGATATCGTGTGTGCAGGGTGTGGTGACCTTGTGTATACAGGGTGTGGTGCAGTGGTGTATACAGGGTGTGGTGCAGTGGTGTATACAGGGTGTGGTGCAGTGGTGTATACAGGGTGTGGTGCAGTGGTGTATACAGGGTGTGGTGCAGTGGTGTATACAGGGTGTGGTGCAGTGGTGTATACAGGGTGTGGTGCAGTGGTGTATACAGGGTGTGGTGCAGTGGTGTATACAGGGTGTGGTGCAGTGGTGTATACAGGGTGTGGTGCAGTGGTGTATACAGGGTGTGGTGCAGTGGTGTATACAGGGTGTGGTGCAGTGGTGTATACAGGGTGTGTGCAGTGGTGTATACAGGTGTGGTGCAGTGGTGTATAGAGGGTGTGTGCGCGGGTGATGCGGCCCCGGGCCACGTGGCCACGCGAGCACGTGTGGTAGTGGGTGGCGGTGGGCGGGTACTGACGGGTGCGTGTACTCGTGGAAGCCGGCGTGCGCGGCGTCCCGGCGGCCGTGCGCGAGCTCGCGGTCGTGCACGTCGTACTTGCCGCCGCGGTTGCGCCGCGCCACGCACACCACCACCAGCACCAGCAGCAGGAACGCCAGCGCCACCATCACGCCGATGAACCAACCGGCCGTCGCCATCTTGTCGTCGCGCATTATCACCGGACCGTCTGTGGACAGCGGGACGGATCCTGTTGTAGAGTTACTACCCTATCACAAGTTTCACTTTTAACATCCAACTGCAGAGGCCGTGCCTCCTCAAATGGACACATTTTAGATAATAACTCAACCACGCGAATCACGATACGATTTAACCTATTAACCATCGGAATTGCACACGCAATATAAATTCTATTGTGTCTGTTGAATATATACAACCGCAGCGGTGAAAGGTTAAACGACCATTCTAATATAGCAACAGAGACTGAAGACCTAAGATGCCATAGTGAACGAAGGAACTTGAAATATCTGACCCCTTACATATGTTTTTTTGAGTCCACACAAAGTTATATTTAACCCTTTAATCATTGTTGATTGATACAAAAAATAATAATATAGTCCGGAATCATGATTTTTAAGAGGCGGGAATATGCTTCAACCACTCACCAATAGTAGTATCGACCTCCTTAATTTCACTGGTACTGAAGTATTCACCATCATGAGCCGTCAACTTCACCTCATACACCTGGCCCGGCTCCAATCCCGTCAGTATCACATAATCGTCCTCCGTCACTTCATTCGTATGAAGCCATTCAGGATGCCCCTTCAGCTTGTACCACACCACGAAATGCGTGCCGGCGTGACCGTCCAAAGTCGGCAACCACCTCACTTGTATATGCGCAGTCCCCTCTTTCGCCGGTAAAGTCGTCGTATCGAACTGAGGTACGTCTGGCACCGCATTCACCACTCCTTTGGTGGTCTGCTCCACATAATATGGGTCACCTTCGCCCGCTTTCGTCTTCGCTCTGATCTCGATTCTGTACTTTGTGTTTGGCTCTAAACCGGCCAACTTCGCTCGGTCGAACTTCGGATCAATTTCCTTCTTCCTCTCTTGTAGAGGACCTAGAGCCGTGCCTGTGACTTTTTGGTAGGAGATCTTGTAGCCGGTCAGTATGCCGTTCTCGTCTACTGGTTTATCCCATTTGAGCAGCATAGCCGATGAGCCGATCGGGTAGACTTCGAACGATTTCACCGTGCCAGGTTTGCCTTCTGGTGTCACGAAGCTGAGTACATCGCTGGGTGGGCCGTTGTACCTGCCGTTGTAGACTAGGATCCTTGCGTTATTCTTCTTGTACGGTTTAAACTTCGTGACTAATGTATTGGTGGCATCTGCTTTGACTAGGATTTCCTTTTGTCTGTCCTCCTCGCCGTCGACCCAAGTTTGGATTTTGTACCCTTTGAAGTGGCCGCGTACTGTCTCGGGAGCGACTGAGTTCCAACTCAATAGGGCAGCTGTTCCGGTGGTAACTTGAACAAGCGTGAAGTTGGAGGGTGCTTGGAGGGGTACGTCTTCGCCGGACCAACCGATCACTTCCACTGGAGTCACGTTCGATGTTCCCTTTGAGTTGACTGCGATAACCTAAGGACAAGATAAAACATATGAAGTAGATAGAATCAATATGATACTCCAAGGCCCTTATTCGCGAACGAGATTTAACATTGATCTTTACTTAAATTGAGTTAGGAAGGGATGGTGCTATTTATCGTATAAAGCGCTATACCTTTCTCACTCTGCTTAAGCGAAGATCAACGCTTGAGTCTCATTCTAGAATGTGGGCCTATTTGTAAGAAACTCGTCAGCAAGGTTGATACTTAATTTCTAAAAAGTATCTAACAAAAGGGAAACTTAGTAATACGGTAATACGTAACAATTTCAAATAATTGCAAAAGAACTTATGCTACATTGCCTTAAGCTGGAATCTTACGACCTTTGACGGTTTATAGTTTACCTCATGGTAAGTGGTACCACTCATGGTCACACGCAACTCCGAAGGACCAACGTGCGAGTTGCTTTAAAAGGGCTCAGGCACAGCAAAAGAAAATGGGACAGCTGGGACTGCGTTGGTACATACCTTAACGACTCAGTACCGAGTAGTTAATATTCTACCAACTAACTTTTGGTCTTTGCACGCCACTGAACGAAGGGATTGACTAAACTGAGCGAAGAATGCCGCGCCTTCTACGGCGACCCCAGACGCGCACTATGTACGCTGCTCACGCGACAACCATTCTTTTAAATCGACATATATGCTAACAGCTTGGCCCAAATTTTTAATATATCCTTGGTTTATGTAAATGATGTGTGTAATATCAAATAACTCCAGCTGTTGACATTTCTTAATATTCTTTATTATTTTTAATATTCAATTATCTGATATGTTAAAATCATACCATAATAATTTGATGTAATTATAATGTATTGTTGACTATTAGTGACCATTTATTATTATTGTATCCATGTATGTACTCGACAGATATATGTTTTTGCAATGGTCCAATGTTTGTAATTTTTTTTAAGTAAGGCATGATGACGTGTTGGGAAACTGTTAGTCGTTATGTGAATTCATGTAATAAATTACCTTGATCTTGTAAGGTTGGAATGTGGGCGTGTTGCGAACAAGCAGTTCAGTGGTGGCCCAATCGCGGACCTGCGCCTCCTCCCACGGCTGGCCCGTGATATTCCGACGCCACGACACCAGGTAATAGAACCCGGGGCCGTTGTGCTCGATTTGGGGCATTTTCTGCAAACAATGTAGTCGGTAATGTTTAAATACAAAAATATCCTCGGATGGTCAAATACACAAATATCCTCAGATGTTTAAATACAAAAATATCCTCAGATGTTTAAATACAAAAATATCCTCAGATGTCTAAATACAAAAATATCCTCAATGTTTAAATACAATAATATCCTCAGATGTTTAAATACAAAAATATCCTCAGATGGTCAAATACACAAATATCCTCAGATGTTTAAATACAAAAATATCCTCAGATGTTTAAATACAAAAATATCGTCAGATGTCTAAATATAAAAATATCCTCAGATGTTTAAATACAAAAATATCCTCAGATGGTCAAATACACAAATATCCTCAGATGTCTAAATATAAAAATATCCTCAGATGTTTAAATACAAAAATGTCCTCAGATGTTTAAACACAAAATAGCATCAGATGTTTAAATACAATTTTGCAAATAAACAAAAGTGATCATTGAAACGACACATTAAAAAGGTGCGCTTTTATAAAAATATGGTTTGGTATTTTATTGCGGGTGGTGGAGAATACCGAATTAACGTGCTAACGTATTAAATTAACCTAGTTCTTATTAGAATAACAAAGGTTTCAGTTTTCAACGGGTTACTAGTTTTTACTACAATAACAAAGCTTTGGTTAATTCAAGGGCGAATCCAGGTTAGGCGCCAGGAGGGGGTTACATAGAGTAGTAGTCAAGTTAAGAACTTATAAGGTATTTTGTTAATGTACGTTAGCATAGTACTTAAAAATAGCTCAGGGGGTCATGACCCCCATAACCCTCCCCTGGATCCGCCGTTGGGTTAATCAAAGGGTTATTGTGATATAATAGTGGTGGATACCGACCGACCAGGAGATGAGCATGTTGGTGGGGTCGGTGCCCTTGCCCTCGACGTTGTCCGGGTTCTTGTAGGGCACGTCCGGCTGCGTGGTGCACACGTCCGAGTGGGCCGACGGCGCCGACGGACCTATCTTGTTCCACGCTATCACTCTGTTGGGGAAAACAGTTTATAACTGTTACACTTTTAGCTCTTAATTGTACAGTAGGGATGTTAACTGACAAAATAAATATACCTGTCAAATCCACTTATTTTCAAGCATTATGGTTTTATGATAATAAAATTTATTTAGCTTACACTTTACATGGAAATGCTGTTACACTGGCTCTCTGTATGGAAAACATAAAATCATACTTTTTGCAGTTCCGTCCCTCTACTAGTATCTCCTTTGGACCGATGACTTGGTAAAAGTCAAATAACAGATTAAAGTTGACTGCTGGGGATGTTCCCTGCTCGACTCTACGGTACTATAAACAATTACTTGCAAAAAAATTTCAGTGAAAAATAATTTGTACATAATTCTAAATATTTGAGTGTTTATTTTATGTTAGGCAAAAAATGTGATCATACGTATACTACTTTATAATAATAATTTATGGACATTTTACTAAAGTATGTAAACAATTCTGACATGTAGAAACTTCCTCCACTACAAAATATTTGCAGTATTTATGTTGTATTTATTATGTATTTTTAATTGTATTTTCTAAAGCTTAAATTGAATAAATGGATTTTTACTTTGACTCCATAAAAGTAATTTCACTAAATAATGATCTAATACTGACTCTCTATTAATACTAGTGTTATTTTAGTATTCGTTTAGTAACCGGAACGTATAGTAACGATTGATTGTGTTACCTGAAGGTGTAATTGGCCCAGGGGCTAAGCTGGACCGCCCACGTGGTGTCGATGGAGGGCACGTTGTCGCTGGCGACGTCCCAGGAGTCGGGCGTGAAGCTGGTGTTGTACTGGATGCTGTAGCGGAGGATGGGAGCGCGGTTGTCGCCCTTCGACCGCCAGCGCAGGTTGGCCACTTTCTCTTGGCACTCGACGCCTTCCAGCTCGGGCGGGTTCGGTTTATCTGTGAAAGGAGATACAAATATTTATTTGGTGCAACGTTGAACACTTCGTTCAACGTACACAAGTTCTTAAAACAATATATATAAAAATAATGCTACCAAAATGGTGCCAAATTGAATGCTACCAGCTAAAGCTAAGATGGTCCCGTGAAACAGGAATGTTATGCACTTTTGTGTTTCGGGATGAGGGCACTGTAACTAGTAAAATTCCTGGGTATAAGAGACCTAACATCTGTTGTCTCGGATAACGGGCGCAGTGCGGCACTGACAGAGAAAAGTAACTGTCTTTCAGTTGTTAGTCTCCTTCAATGCCGCTCTGTCATGGTCAGGCGTATCACTTACCATCAGTCTTGACCGTCCTGTACACTTTTAACATAAAAAAACTTCATAATTGAATAGGGTAAAGGATAAAAAGGGACGACTAGGTAGATTTCGGGCCTCCGGCTTTCTAACCTAGCTCACATTGCAAAAAACAAAGCGCATGTTTACACCGGTGTTCCGTGAGGCCGTGTATCACTCTAATTTAGCTAGCATGGCTTACGGTGAATCTTTAAAAGCCATCTGCCACCAAAACATAAGTCAGAAAAGAATCCACGTAACAACTAACGTACCTTGCACGACAAGCTTGGCCTGCGCCCTCGCCTCGTCGACAGGCGTCCTCGCTATACACGTGTAATCGGCAGAATCCAGCTCCGTCGTATCGGAGATGAGCAGCGAATGGTCGTTGGTGACGCGGAACCGCGGCTGGGACTCCAGCTCCAGCGGCTGGCCGTCCACCAGCCACACGATCTCCAGGTTCAGGGAGTCGTCCGCGTGCGCGTTACAACGGAACGTGGCCGACGAGCCGGCAGCCACCTCGTAGTCCTCCGGCTTGTCCGTTATCACTGTGCGCTCTGTACACAAATATGTCAGTCAATATGACGACCCAACTCGCACTGGGCCCGCGTGCACGACTAAGGCCCAATCACCCTATACGGGTAGGCTCGTGCCCCTCGGTGGGGACGTTTAATGAGCTGATGAAGATGACGACCCATTTGGTGTTATGGTAAAGATCGAGAGGATCTGGGCTAAATAACCGGGCAGTACAAACATTTGAGTGCATGAACATGTCTGTTTGTATTAGTCTGGGTGTTTTCTATGTATATGTTTTTACAAAAAAATGTGTATATAAGTATGTTCATCCGTTGTTTAGTACCCATATTACAGGCGAAATGCTTTTTGGGACTAGATGGCGCTGTGTGTATGTCAGTAGATATTTATTTATAAAAAAAATTTTGTTATATAAAAGTAAAAAGTATAGATTCGTAATATGTTCACAAAACAAATGAAAAAGTGTTCCTAATGCGGCGACAGCACACATACACAATATTTTGAATGAGCGTACATTTACCTACACAAAGAGCCTACAACTGTATTCTCTTCGGCGGTTCGTTTTTGAGGCACGGGATGGCGTATCTACCTTTATATATACAGAATATCATTGTATGGTAATGTAACATGTAAACTTACTCTTCACTGTGAGCGATCCAGAGGCGAAGGTCTCGCTGAACTTGTTCTTGGCGTAGCAGACATAGGTGCCGCCGTCCGTGAACGACACGTCCCGGATCACCAGGTCGCCGTCGGGGGTTATGTTGTACCTGTGACGTCATCACATTGTTATCGGCATATTAAATGACATAAATATACACTGACATTAACACAGCGCCATCTAGTCCCACGCTAAGCGTGAAGCTCGATTACGGGTACTAAACAACTGATAAACATACTTATAAATACTTATTACTTTGAAAATTAAAAAACACATTGGTACGTGGCGGGATTCGAATCTGCGGCCTCCCGATCGGAAGGCAACAGACCACACCATTGAGCCACGGGCGCTTTGACATTAGGGGCATAATTAATGTCGTGAATCGTGAGGTATCTACAGGGGAACATATAGAGAGACGTGCAAAAACCCGGACTTGTCGCCTCGCCTTATATTTTCGAGGGGACGGAATATTAAATACCGTATAGCTGGCAAAGCTATAATTAAAACCCGTAAAATGCCAGTTCTTATTTATGGGTAAAAATAGAAGCTCATAGCTTAGTGTGGGTTTAAATGTCAGTAAAACCTCCGATGAAAGGTCGCGAGCATATTGCTGGTTATTATTGAAGCTTTCATACGCACGACATATTCTGGTCTTGCATAGTTGATAGTGATACAAAATTTACCAGCTTACACGTCGCAGGTCTAGGAACATTCCATCTTGATGTCTGTATTCATAAACATTCAACGATGTAATCATCATTACATCCTAAAATGCCCACTGCTGAACTAAGGTCTCCCCTAATAATTTTAACGACCGAACTCTTGCAGTTGACATCTATCGGCTACTCGCCACCTTAACCAGGTCATCAGTTCATCTGGTTAGGGATCCACCTACGCTTCATTTTCCGTTACGTGGACGCCACTCGAGAACCCCTTTCGCCAAATCTGCCATCGGTTCTACGCACTATGTGCCCTGCCCACTGCCACTTCAACTTGTTTATCCTGTGGGCTATGTCGGTCCTTCAAGACTTTTTTATTTAATTCTACGGATATCTTATAGCGTAGGAAAACACCTAACATAGCGCGTCAGCAAAATTGGCTTCCGTATATTATAACTGACAGACACACACAATGGTCAGACTCTCGTCTTGAGACAATAAGGTATTTTGGACTTGGTGACTAACAAATAACATTTTTTTTTATATCTGGTTTGATGGCAGTAAAAAGGTTAAGATAACTCAACTACTACGAACTTAAATGTAGTTTTTATTAGTTTTAACAATTATTTCATACTCACTTGCCACCAGTGAGGTGTACATCGTCTCTCATCCACCTGACGACGGGCTTAGGAGCTCCGAACACGCGACACTTCATCACAGCCTCTGATCCGTCCACTTTGGTCAGGTTCTCGGGGCCTTCTTTGATTTCCGGCGGGATCGCTGTAATTAAAATTAATTTTTGGTTATTTTTTTTTTGGCTACATATTATTATATGGGCAATAAGGAGTCGATAGCATTGGGTGGATATATGTAGCATAAACGGAATACATAGGCAACCAAGAAGAGCTGTACTAAATAGCTTATTACCTACCTAAAAACAGGAATATATGATTTTACGGAGTAGAAACTGACTTATCCTAAGTACACTTTAAGTTCTCCTGGCATCCATAATCTAATTAATTCATATTTCTAATCATATCATAATTTTAATGTGATTCAGCATTTATACCTATAAATCCGTCATCCTACTTATTATATTACACAATACAAATAAAATGGTAAAATTCAGTTACGTTGGTCTTTCTTATATAAACAAAACATCCACAAATCATTGCCTTTTCAAATATAATCTGACAGATTGTGTTCTCGTACACACAAGTGGTTATTATTAACCCACATGTCCACTTTAGACCCGCAGACGAAACACGTCTAGCCCAATAATAAATTACGTAGTTCATACACAACAACTGACAATATCCGTCGGGCTTTCGTGTCGACTGTGGTGTGGGCGAAGAGATGGCGAGGATGTGCCCAATATACGCTCGAAACTAGATTAGTCGCTTTGCTTTGGCAGTCAAATAAGCGCCAGCACTCAGTTCACCAAGTGGGTAGACGACCCTACTAGTTGGTACTCGTACATTGTATACTTAAATTTCATACAAATAATATAATTAAAGAAGATATGGGGATTTATTTAAACCTTCAAACCTTAAAAGACGGGCTTATCAAGACGTTAGCAAACCGTGAGGTTATGTTGGAGAGCAAATACCTAAGCCTCGCAAATAAAAAAATAGTTATATCTGTATAATTGCTTATTCATAAAAAGTAATAGGTTTATTGTGTTCCACCCGACCTCTGTATACGTATACTACTTGGACAAATAAACGATTTAATTTGACTTGATTTATTATTAACGGTAGGTATATGGTGTAGACCCAGTCACCAACAATTAAGATCTATAAAAAGAAATGGACTTATTTTGATTGGATTTATTTTACTTCATTGTAGCCTCATAGCTCCACTGTTTGACAAGTGCCTCGATATAACTTCTATAATAATAAAACATAGCTCTATTCCATTCTAGCAATCTCCTTAGTGTCCTAAGCATAATCGGTAAGGCAAAACTTCATTCTCTTGAAAAACGGGCAACACAAAAAACCGCCAAGTTTGAAGTAGTTCCAGAATTTCACCACAGAGTATATTTAAATTATTATTTTTTTGGCGGGTAAATTATAGAGTAGGGAACTAGTTAAGAAACTCCTAGTGGAATTTGACGGAGTAAGTGGTCGTGAATTTGTTCGTAGAGCGCACGTGCGCCGTATAGCGAACGTGATGCCCGCGCGGGCCACACACGCGTGCATTACTTCTGGGATAATAACAATGCATTTTTACACCAAAAAACAAAATGTCCAATATGTGTTTGGTACAGAGAGCAGATCATATTATTGTCATATAGAGACATTGGACTCTAAAGCATTGGATCGGACATTCATAATAATAATAAATTACACATTGTGTATCTTAACTGAATGCTCCTATCATGTGATAAACTAACGAGATGACACTAATTATTATATAATTATTATTAAAATGGGGGAGACCTATGTCCAGCAGTGGACTGCGATAGGTTGAATAGGATTATATTATTGCATAGACTAAAAATAAGCAAATTTAGAATTGGTTACTTTGTAATGTGTTTTTGGACTTGTGATGCGATGTGCAAAGATAATAAATTATATACCTTTCTTTCTTTAATGTAAAAATATATATATCAATGTATAGGTTATATATACTCGTATGTAAATGTCCTTTATAGACAAAACTGACCAGAAATAAGGTGAGCGACCCGCAGTAAGTGGATCATCTCCAGTTACATTTTACGAGACGTTAACTTATTAAAGGGTGGTCTGTCTTAATAAGCCATCTGAGCGGTTTACGGCAGTTTAATAAGTAAATTACAGTTAAATGGATTACCATAAAGAAGCGTTGCAGTTAAATAAATATTAAAGTTGATTCACTCAACGTTTTATATGCTATGATTTCAGACACAAAAGATAATCAATTGTGTATGTTTCACATGTAGCGAACTATTTAGTGAAATCCTTAAAATTTAGTCTATTTGAGTGATATTCGAAAATAGGAAAATAATTTAGATTTTCGAGTTATTATCATTACGTTAATTAATGGGTGATATTTATAAACAGGCCTTAATGTTGTGCACTTGATCTCAGACTCTCGTATTACTAATAACCCCTAATCTGCTCTCCTACAGATATTTCCGTCTGCAGCGTTTACAAAAAGAACATTTTTAAATATAACAAGGCGATATAGCAAGCGCATCTTCAGCCATTGCATAACGACGTTGGCCTCAGAAAAAGCAGGAACCGTTCATTTACGTACGTCTTTATACTTGTACAGTTACGTACCTGCTACTATGGGACTGGAATTAAACGTTTACCTTTTCAAATAGAGTCGCTTAAGAGACTTTTCTATAACGGTGGAAAGGAACATATTTTTATAACTAAACGTATATTTTAAGTCTCATAAGCTATAATAATAAATAACATTAAAAGCTATGGATAAACGTACTTATATATATTAAAAGTACGTAGACAATATCCAGAAAAATACGAGACAAATATGCTTATAGTGTTTTTAATTATGAATGTGATTTGACTACAGATTCATAAATCATAATATAAAACCGATTGTGTTAAATATACAATATGATAAATATGTTTTCCTATGAAAACTATTAAACAGAAAACTTCCCGAATAAAGAAATATGTATTGCCACCCACGAATAAATCATGTGTATATTATTCCACCGCATGCAACATTAACAAACATTAATGTATTCAAAACGTCCCGTAATACGCACATTTATTATTTTTATTCTGCCTGTAAA
>PQWD01001641.1:43396-72581 GCA_019425675.1 Leucinodes orbonalis
CATGTTCATGCACACAAATGTTTGTACTGCCCGGGGACCGAACCGAACCACCCTTGGTGTAGCAGCCGACGTCTCAACCGCTACACCAAATGGGTCGTCAATTTATTTATTAATCATCATCATGCTTTCAATACTAGATAATGCTGTGTATGCCTGTAATTCGTGTATTTATTAAGAATTATTAGTCATTATTAAGAAACTATCCTCTTCTGAAGGTTGTCTGGAAGAAATTGCTTTTTAGTAATAAGACCGCCTTATTTGTACACTTTTTGTTCTGTCCATGTTTTCCCTTGTAATATGTTTTATGTGCAATTAAAGTTTATTATTATTTACTAGAATATAAATTCATATATTTGTGATTTTCTAGTTAAGTATAGATAGAAATCTTTTATTGCACATATCAATAAAACACTTCACAAGATTTTACAAAGGAAAAAGGTACAATTGGCGGCCTTATTACTAAATAGCAATCTCTTCCAGACAACCAACTTATAATGGAAGAGGACAGGTGGTAGAAGGGGTATGCATATAAACAAGAAATAACCTAAATATATATACTTAAATACATACATACAAGTAACTATCAACTACACTAAATAACTAAATAGTATGTGTACTGTTGTATGTACGTTATCCGACGCTCTTACATTGAAGGAAAACATCGTGAGGAATCCTGCGCACGCCTACGAAGAGATTCAAAGGTTGAGCGTGAAGTCGGCCAATCCGCACCGGGTCCACGTGGACGACTAAGGCCTATACATCTCACAGGTAGGCTTGTGCCCCTCGGTGGGGACGTATATTGAGCTGATGATCAGGATGACTGTTGGCATCCGCATATAATTGGTTTATTCAGTATTCCAAATTAATCAAAATCACAATTATCTATTCAGTAAAACACGATCATATAGCAAATCGTGGCTGAAGCTTCCTTTAATAGTATTAATTATTTTGTAAAATGAATAATGGGCACGTCGATTTAACGATAGAATATCATCATCATCAGCTCATTAAACGTCCCCACCGAGGGGCACGAGCCTACCCGTATAGGGTGATTAGGCCTTAGTCGTCCACGCGGGCCCAGTGCGGATTGGACGACTTCACACACAACCTTCGAATCTCTTCGCAGGCGTGCATGAACGTTTCCTCACGATGTTTTCCTTCACCGTAAGAGCGTCGGATAACGTACATATATTTTCGAAAATTCGAAAATACATTGGTACGCGTCGGGATTTGAACCTCAGCCCTCCCGGTAGGAAGGCGACAGTCCACACCACTGAGCCACCGACGCTCTACGATAGAATATGTTGGATTTTAATTTTGTGTGACCGTATTGTAACCATATTCTTGCAAATAAATAATTTATTATTATGTTTTCGAAATCCTTAAGATTCACGGGCCAAATAGTGGCCCGGTCCTTTGGAAGGCGTGTGTGGGGTCGAAGCCAACAGCACAGAGGCCATTTTTCGAATGTTTAATCTTTGTAAGTGTTACACGTGGCGGATGCCATCACAGAATGCACAATATGATACAACCCATGATGACCCCCGCCAGGTGTAAAGACTATTGTAAATATATGGAAACTACGATACTGGGCTATGGAATTGGGTTTTGGTGGACTATTATTATTATTTAAAAGCAAAAAGTTTGCTTGTATAAGACAACTCCAATATTACAAACATACACTCCATTTATATTTCTAGTATCAATCAACTATTCGCCCTAGGACAGATCTTTGCTATATTCGGCGGAAGACAACCTTTTATAAAAATCAATTAAAATCCGTACATAATAAAGATTTTTGAGAGTTTCCATGTTATTTCCCATACAAACTGTCAAAAGGCAGGATCTAAGTTAAATGAAAGGAAATTGGATGTTAATGACAACCAACTTTCCTGTGGGAAGTTAAAAATTGACGATCCTTGTCAAATTTGTTAATTCAAAGAAGTTAGCTACTCCGTAGGTTGCATACTCATATAGTGCGCGATCTTTGTATAGCCTCTTAAATCTTACGGACATTTTGACAGCATCATAGTCCAATTTCTTTATTAATAACATCAAATATATGAATGCGTATTTAATTTGACTTCATCTCATTTAGGTATTTTACACTAGGTATTGCCAGCGGCTTCGCTCATTTTAAATTCGAGGTAACACGGTTTCCCATTCCTGGTTACGACAACATTATTTCACGCCTTTCCTCCGATTTTTACATTCTATTCCCCTGAAAACTGCGAAAATATATTACCCATTGTTGACCCTTCCCTTATTAGGATTCTCTGGGGCTTCTGTTTTCCGAAAAAAATGTTGGTGACAAACAGTCCGTATACAAATTTTTTGCTTTCTACCTTAAAAATTGCGGAATACGGTCTATATAAACTTTCACCTCCCTTCAACTATCTCCACGTACAAAATAACGTCTAGTCGTCTTTACTATTAGCCGTGGAAGATGAACAAACTGACACACTTTCACATTTTTAATATTAAGTATGAATTGTTGGCTCTGATAAAAAATTAAGATTGTTAACCAGTTTATGTTGGATTAGGTAAAGAAAGAAAAAAATAGATTTAGTTGAGAAATTTGTCTATTCATAAACAGTCAATAATGACACATTACATTGTGTCATTTTTGACTGATTAAAATTTGACTGTTTATGAATTTCATATATTAAATGAAATTTAATGAAACATAACACACCCGAAATTGAAGCGTACCTTGAACTTAATCGTAAACTTACAGCAGAAAAATTTTTTTTTTTCGTAAAATAAATAAAATATATACAAATATTCCCTTTCCAGTAGACAACCATACGTAGCATGGCCTATTTTAGTTTTGCAAGTGTCGGCAATCTTGGCTACTTCGTTAGTTATATCGAATTACGTTTCGGGCTCTATGTTAAAATATATAGGGGTGAGCCGGTGACACGCGTACATATTTTTGGTGCCAACTTTCAATATCAAATTAAATTTGACGACCAATTCGTTACGGTTTCGAGGTCTGCTACTCTGAATAGTATATTTTAGCAGGTAAACGAGCAGACGTCTTAAGTGCTGGTAAGTGGTATCACCAAACATGGACATGTGTCTCCAAATTTTGCTTGTCAACGCAAGTTCTTTCTATCATTATAATCTCAACTCATTATACGTCCCCGCCGAGAGACAGGAGCCTTAGTTAGGAGGAGTATAGGCCTTAGTCGTCCACGCGGGCCCAGTGCGGATTGGCCTTCACGCACAACCTTTGAATCTCTTCGCAGGCTTGCGCAGGATTTAATGTCGGTGCCAAAGAGTTAGAAAGAAAAAATCTTATGAGATTTTGATTTACTTGGCACTGTCTTCAAAATTATGAGAGATTTTTATTTAACTATTTTTATTTCCCTAGCTAAAATAATATTTTCGGTTTTTTATTTTGAAACCGTTATTTTTCGACAAAAAATATTTTTACAAATTTTTTTCACCACAATGAAATTGTATTAATTGTTTATAAAAATTGTTATATTATTTAACTTGCTTTTGCTCGCGGCTTTTGTCGCGTTAAATTCGGGTTAACACAGTTTCTCTTTTCTGGCTAAAAAAAAAACAGAATAATATTTAACGCTGCTGTCGATGCAAAAATAGGTATGTCTTAAATTTATTGGCTTTGGGGGCTGATTTCCGGACAAAATGATGCAAGAGATTTTTTTGTTGTGACAATTTTATGGAATGGGAGACAAATTTCAAAGTAGCCTCTGTTCTCCTGAAAGTAACACGACGATTCGCCTTTCCTTTTTGCCATGAAAGACGGACAAACAGATACACTTTCAAATTTTAAATATATGTATAGTAAGGATGTATATTAAATGAAGTATTTTAATCTATGGTTTTGTTTATTATTATTTGACTTTAATCCTGGATAAATAATAAACGTACTTGATGCATAATCTCATTCAAACAGTGTCCGCGGCAAAAGTCTGCCCATCGCGTCAATTTAGAAGAATTTTCATAATCACATCGTTGCCATGTCATTATGACATAATGACGCGTTAAGGTCAAAATTAAAAAACATGACAATTACTATACGTATGTATCATGCGACTCGGTCATTTTTCGGTTGTCTTTTCTTCGTAATTGTGTTTCTCGTTAGTGTATTGTTTATCTACCGCTTTTATAATTGTTTTTCTTTGGTTATCACAGCTATAGGTTTACATGTCCGTCTGTTCACCCTACACCCTATTTCTATAGACATAACCAAACTGCTAGCTTTGCGGTGAACCCCGTATCGACGCAAAAGGTCGCGCCTTCGATCCGCTGACTTCCTGCCAAATATTCGTGTTCTGGATATTTGAAATTGAATGGATGCAAATATTATCTATACTAATATATAATATTGACAACCCACGTGGTTACGGTGAGGGAAAACATCGTGAGGAAACCTGCGCACGCCTGCGAAGAGATTCAAAGGTTGTGCGTTAAGTCGGCCAATCCGCACTGGGCCCGCGTGGACGACTAAGGCCTATACACCCGCGTACGGGTAGGCTCGTGCCCCTCGCTGGGGGCAATGTGGTCATAGCTGATAAGTCATACGCACCAAAGGGTATGGTTCTATCTCTTTTGAACTCATTAATATATTTTTATATAACAATAAATATTAACTCACATTCACACAGCCCCATCTAGCCCCAAACTAAGCAGCCTGTAATATAGGTACTAAACAACGGATAAATATACTTATTTTTCATGCACACAGACATGTTCATACGCACAAATATTTGTACTTCCCGGGAAATCGAACCCGGAACCCTTAGTGTGTAGTAGCCGAAGTCTTCGACCCTTGCACCACATAGGTCAATACAAACAGACATGTTCATGCACACAAATGAACTGCACGGATATTGTACCCAGCATTTTTGGTGTTAGGACAATTCAGCCATTACACTATGTCGTCAAAGTATATTTAAGAGAGGCTGAAGAGAGATTGGAGACCTGTTCGGATGGCGTGAACAAGTGTTCTTAAGACGAGTAGGGTCTCTGGATTTCCTTAACTTGTTTGATGTCATCATTACAGACATTTCTAATTAATGATATTAACATTTTTTGCTCACAAAAGCATACGTAACACAGAGTATCAGTAGCTCAATGGTGTGGACTAGGGGGTAACCACAATCCCTTAAAACAGTACTGTTATAATGATGCGTCAGCATTTTTGTACCAGAAAAGACGAGTAATATTATTGTAACACTGTTTTAGAGCGTTGGTAGCTCAATGGTGTGGACTGTTGCCCTCCTACCGGGAGGGCGGAGGTTCAAACCCCGCCACGTACAAATGTGTTTTCGAATTTTCGAAATTATATGTACGGTTCTTCTTACTATTCAATGATGTAAAAAGTATAGATTTGTGATATGCTCACGAAACAACCGAAAAAAGTGTTCCGAATGCAGCGACAGCACACATACACATATTTCGAATGAGCGTACATTTACCTAAACAAAGAGCCTACAACTGTATTGTCTTTGGCGGTTAATTTTTGAGGCACGGATGGCGTATCTATCTTTATATATACAGAATATTATTGTTGCTTTTGAAATATTTATTCAAATTTATTAAATACATAATGGACATAGGATTTAAAATATTCTTAGGGACAAAATTGCCTTCTTGACATTAGGTAAAGTGCTGTAAAAATATTTTACGCAGAGTTTTAAGTCTTAAATTATGAAATGTCTAAGTCCTTTACGATTCAGGTCACTCGGCTTTGGAATGGACTACCTTTAGAGGTTTAATTGTCTCCATCTAAGTTTTCTTTTAAGGAAAAGTAAGTTTTGTTTTCTAGTAGGAAATTCGTAACGGGGTTTTTTTTCCATTCTTTGTCATATCGGTGTAGTCTTTCGACTTGCATTTTTTTCTTAATTATATTATATGTGTTTTATTTATATATATTTAAATGTATATTTGTGTATTGTTTATTAAAGTATATGTAGCTTAATAATTGTGTATTTATTTGTCAATGCTTTTTCTTCATTGCATGTTTGTTATTATTTTATTTGGTACTTTTTTTAGCCGCACCATTTATAAGTATTTCTTTCTGCATTTTCTGCTTAGGTTCACTGGAAGAGAATGCCATTTGTACATTTTCCTCATGTGCATTGTTTTTGAATAAATAAAATATCTAGGTATTTGGTTTGGTTCTTAATATTTTGTGAAACAGCGAACAACAAAAATGCATTCATATTTTATTCCAAAATCTTAAATGATATCTTTCAGTATGAAAAAAAAAACTTTTATGTTTCTATATAATGATTAAAATGTTTTGCGAATTGCTTTATAATTTTATGTAAGTCGTAAACATTTTAAAAAGTTTGTTCCTCAGTTCCAAGGCTGAAAAGAAAAAACATTTACACTTCGCAGAATAAAAAAATACAATAAGAAAAAACAACTGTCATCCAAAGTCCTTTCACCGTAATCCACATCCGAAAACCAGCCAGTCGCATAAAAAAAAGAACCACGAAAGCACATCAAAAACACAAAATGGCTGAAAAACAGTTAACTTACTGCCTTTTAGAAGCGCGCACCTCCTCAACAAGCAATGCAGCTGGGAACAAAGGAATACTAGTGCACCCCTCACCCCGCCTTGCACGGGGGTGAAATGGCAAATATAAATTTATAACATCACTTTTTATTATAATTAAAAACGAAAATATATCACTGGCTGAACACCAGATTCTATGGAACCGGTTTTTTTCGCAATACCGATATGGGGCCACAATTCTGCGCGGTCTTTTGTTAGGGACCAAGCGTTCGATTTTCGAACAGATTTCCCGAGTTTCTGGAAAATTCTAAGCGCGTTCTTTTCCGAGGTTTGAAAGATCAATTGTTTGTTCTTGATAAAAATATATTATTGGGTTATTATAAAATTCTTTTTTCAAATTGTTACTCCTCGCTTAACGAACACACACCATCTACAGCGAGAGAACGCGGCACACTGAATTGTCTGCAGGCTTCAGCAAGGCTGTATGCATTGATTAGGCGTAGCTCACACAGTACGTACATCCCGCTCTCGCGCGGTATACCCGTTTCACTCGCACTACAGTCGTTAGCACGACGAATTTTGGCTTCGCAAAGCTCTGCGGTTCTCAAATGTTGGGCAAATTTAATTATGTTTTTTTTTGTATGATCGATCTGACATCGCTTGCATCTGCCTCTGTGCATGTAAATAAAACTTTGATCGGATTCCGTGTTGTTTTAACGGTTTTTAGTGTTGAGACAGCTTCGCAAATGTTTCGTAAAAAGTACCAATCTACTTCTTATTTATTCATTGAATGTTAAATATTGATAGATTGATTAGTTAATTTTAAAGGGAAGTGCTTTGTTTGACCTTCTATGTTTTGGTAGCAATTTATTTTTTTTAAATTGTAGCCAAAACATATTATTTTTAAATTACATTGGGTGAAGCTTTCAGCTTTAGCTGACCTTTTACATATTTATAACGTGATACAAATTCAAATCGTTAATGCATTTATGACATGATAACGTACTCACATGTTAATCGATGTCTTCGATTTCGCCCGTAACCCACCAGGTGAGCTAAATGTAAAACTGGCGGCCCTTAGTACAGCAGAGGAATATCTCGGGTTTTGAAAGTCAAAATAATAATACTTTGATTACTACTAAACAATAATATTATAAGCTTACAAATAAGTAAATATCCACTCACATTCACACGTCACCATCTAGACCCAAACTAAGCATTTACCCTGTAATATTGGTACTAAATACCGGACAAATATACATATTACACATAGAAAACACCCAGACCAATATAAACAGATATGTTCATGCACTCAAATGTTTATACTGCCCGTAGATTTTTTGTGGTGTGATTAGTTGAGTCGTCCGGGTCAGGATGACTCAACCAATCACACCACAAAAAAAGTAAAAATTTTATTTTAAAGTTAATTATATTATAATTTTACAAGGATGTAGACTCGATACTGAGTCATCTAGGTAGGTACCTACCACCGGAGTGTCAGATATTGTGCCGTGAAACAGGAGTGTTATGCACTTTTGTGTTTCGGAATGAGGGCAATGTAGCTAGTGAAATAACTGGGCATACCTTACATCTGTCGTCTCAGGTTTCGGGCGCAGTGCGGCATTGATGAAGGATAATAACTGTCTATCAGTTGTTGGTCCCCTTCAATGCCGCTCTGTCATGGTCAGGCGAATCACTTACCATTAGATAAGCGTACTGACCATCCTGTACACTATGTAACATTAAAAATATACACACTTCATATTTATTTGTATATTTAATAATTTTGACGTTGACTTTGTTTTTGGCTGCCAAATCAGAACTTCTTTAACATATCAAACAAATTCCAAACAGAGTTTTATTCTTTTAATCCATAGTATTATTACTAAATGAGCTTCTAAGTACGTTTCATCAGATTCTAAGTTCCTCGAAGTTTAAATCATAAATCATAAATTAAGGCACTAATAACCTTCTCCTGAATGTAACAAATACTTTTATGAAGACCGTATCGGCATTGCTTCTGGCAAACGCAGGATAATCGCGGACAAACACACTAACAACAAACAAATAAACTTTATCTATAGATCTATCTAACAGGTCAAACTGAGAGCCTAATTTTTTGAAGTCGGTTTAAAAATATGCGACCAACAAGCCGTCCAGTTTGAGAACCGCTGCTCTTATACTGCACCCAACAAGCATTGAGTTTACGCGACTCGTTTATTACATTTATCGAAATAAGTTATATTCAATATGTTTTCGTCTATGGATAAAGATTTCTTTATTCACGTGTGTATTATATGAGGTTACTACAAGGGTTCCAGGTTCAATCTACTACCATTTGTATGTTTTTTTTTATAGCTGTTCCTGTATATATCTTTAGATACATATATAAACTCTTTATTGCTCACAGTTATTTGTAGTACATACAAACACAAGATTATTTGAATTATTACAATGGGCAGAGGCGGCTTAATCGCTACGAGCGATCTTTTCCAGGCAACCTTAGGATAAAGAACACGAAAAAGAAGTAAGGTAGTGGGCAATAAAAATAGGCAAACAAATAAATAAAATATTAAATTATTATTCAACAAGATGTCAATATTCATACATATACTTAAAAAAACAAGCCTTACATAAATGTAATACGTATAAATATAATATAACAAATAAATAAATAAACATTTTTATATATGTTTATAGAAAGGGTATTTTATATCTTTTGTATGATTTCCTTTGTTAAGTACCAATCACAGATTTCCCAATACAGGAGATGGGGTAAGCCGCGTTTTTAAGTGCGACAAATGTAAGCTCAACGAGCATACACTAGCTGCCAGTTTACGCTCTGTGAGACGAGTCAAGACGCACGAATATTAGAAGAAATTACCGTTTTTTCCCAAAATGCCATCCTGTTACAATTGTAACATGCTATCATCGCAATGAATCAGTAAATTTACCAAGAAATATAATAACTTTTCACAGGTAAGAACCGAAAAGTAATTGCGACACTGGGACTGCCTATAAACTTGGCGGCTTGTCCAGTCTAATTGTATATTCGGATGTCTGTGGTACCAATAGTGCAAGCTCTTTGTTAAAATTGAGGCTAGATGGCGCTGTATGAATGTCGGTGGATATTCATTTATTTTATTTTGATAACTAAAATATGTTACACCCTAAACACTTAAAAATAAATAATTAAAACTTAAAATTATAATTAAAAGAAGTCCCTTTCGGCAAGGTTCCGAAAATACTGGCAGCGTTACCCCTTTGGATTGCCAGACTGATTCTTTGTCCAAGGTAGCTGCCAGATCTTCGATCACCTGTGACGTCGACTAACCTTTTGGAAATTTCTTTGAAAAGCGTCAAAGTACTAGGACCCCACGGACCAAGGGTCTCGACACCGAACGGAACAAAATCATATTCGGAGCCCAGACCCCTGTATTTGCATGCTTTGGCTTTTTCAGCCGCTTCACAAGCCGCACCAGCTCTGTTATATTTTAATTACCGAATAAAGTAATGTAATAGTGAATATTTAATATACTAAACATCTTTTATTTTGAAGAAATAATAATAATGTAGACACATTATTATTGACCACATTATTTTTTTTCCTTTTCTTTTTTTACTTCTTTGTTTTTATCAGCGTATTTCTTCCTTGTATCAGTAATTGTAATCTGTGTAAAATGTTTATCGTTATATTGTCCTTTGTGTTAAACTGTATACCAGTTTTTTTTTGTGGCCAAATAAACGTTTTCTATTTATTTTCATTTTATTGATGATAGCGGCTGCAGAACTGATTTTAAACCTAATTCTTAAATTAATAAGGAATGAGGCGGACAAATAGCTTTTTTGTTTGTAAATTCATCATCATTATCAGGGTTTACTTATGTCCACCGAAAGGCACGAGCCTACCTGGAAATGAGGTAGAGAGCTAGAGCCACGCGGATGGTCAACGATCCGTCGATCACCAATGGTCTAGATTCTTTAGCCTTGCGCAGAGATGTTGCGAGTCTCTGTGTCTTTTTATCGCATATACAATGGGGAGTGTTCCAAAGATCTGTTCGATCAGATACCTTCTGCTGAGTTTCATCATCGGACTACCCGCCATAAGTTGAAATTCCATCCTCATCATCTTGATGGTTGGCGTTCGACTACAGTTCGATTTATGCGCAATTTCATTCCGCGTACTTCGCTAATGTGGAATGACCTACCAGCAGCGGTATTTCCTGACAAATATGACATAGGAACCTTCAAGAAAAGAGCGTATTCCTTCCTTAAAGGCTAGCAACGCACCGGTAGCGCTTCTAGTGCCACCGTTGTTCATGGGCGGAGTTGAACACTTTCCATCAGGCACTTCTCTTGCTCGTTTGCTCTCTATAACATAAAAAAAAGAAAGGAAGTAATGGCCTTAGTCGTCAACGCGACCCCAGTGTGGATTGGCCGACTTCAATCACAACCTTTGAATCTCTTCGCAGGCGTGCGCAGGTTTCCTCACGATACATTATTAAACTCAACGCCGTTATTTTAATTATAGCATAGTATAATATAAAGTACGGTGAAGGAAAACACCGTGAGGAAACCTGCGCACGCCTGCGAAGAGATTCAAAGGTTATGCGTGAAGTCATCCAACCCGCACTGGGCCCGCGTGGACGACAAATGCCTAATCACCCTATACGGGTAGGCTCGCGCCCCTCGGTGGGGACGTTTAATGAGCTGATGATGATGATGATAATATAAAGGCTCTTTCTCTGCCCCTATATACCTATGTATGCTTAAATCTTATACGGAACAGTGATTAAAGGAAGGTGTATATGTATTATTTAGTATCGTACCCGTGCGAAGCCGGGGCGGTCACTTGTTTTGTTTAAATGTGACTGACACATATGTACAAGCAATTTGATGAAATTCTTTTACGAATTGAAATAAACGCCTCTCAGATGTCGATCTGGTATTTCTTATATCGATACAAATAAGAGACGCACTTCGGTTAGCAATCCTCTTTATCAAGTCCTAATTGCAAAAGATACGTATCTCATATATAAATAATGTAAATATCCACTGACATTCACACAGCGCCATCTAGTCCCAAACTCAACATTAGCCTGTAATATTGGATACTAAAATAACGGATAATCATACTTATATAATTTTTGTAAACACATAGATATTATACATAGAAAACACCCAGACCTATACAAACAGACATGTTCATGGACAAATGTTTGTTCTGCCCGGGGATCGAACCCAGAACCCTTGGTGTATTAGCCAACGACTCGACCAAATGGGTCGACGATCCAGTAACCTCCTCTGCCTGAATTCCTGCGGAGGCCCAAATTGCCCCTTCCCCTCTCTATATTTAATTTTCCTTTCCTTGTTTAAGGTTGGCAATACTCTCGTTGCTCGGGGTTTTGAGTATCCATGGGTTTGCGTAACTACTATCATCAGCCTATAGGCCCACTGCAGAGCACAGGCCTTACTGCACAGCAAAGCTACTGCGAGATTGGTCCGTAACCCACTACCCTGGCCCAATGCGGATTGGTTGGTAAGCAAACATGTTTTTTTTTAATTTAATAGGTAACATTAATAAAAAAGCAAAAGCATGCTTCTATCTATCTATCTATTCAACTTATCGCAGTCCACTGCTGGACATAGCTCTCCCCCATTTTGCGCCACATATCCCGGTCCTCCGCTTTTCTCTTTTTTCAAGCATGCTTATTACCCCAAAAGTCACATTTTTCAACTTACACCATTTCCATCACGCGGCGTGTTTCGCGACTTAGTGTAAGAATAAGACAATTCTGTACGTGAATTTCTCTAGAGAAATAGAAGGGTATTACAGTCCTTTCACCTGTGAATGATTCGATATTTTAATATTTATTTGAGTTAAAAACATTCGTACCTCAATCCCAAGTAATTTCCCGTTAGTACTTGCTTTTCATTCTGTTTTTGTTCTATTCTGAAATTCTAAAGTTATTTGCAAAAAATGGCCAAGTACGAGTCGGACTCGCCCGTGGTGTGTTCCGCAGCAGCAAGTTACATAAAATAAAATAATGTTTATTTATTTAGGCACCTAGTACAGCTTTAATATGAGGAAATAGTGGTTCACCGTTTATGACGAATAAACTACAGACCTGGTATCCTTGAAACTAAATTTTGTTGTTAGATTTCATAGTAATGTACAATATATTATATTTTAGCAAATCCACAGTTTAAAAATAGAGGGGGGCACACTTTTTCCAACTTTGGCTACGTCTCTCTCGCAAAGTATTCAATTAAAAAAAATGCTATTAGAAACCTCAAAATTATTTTTAAAGACCTCACCGTTTGATAACCCACACGTGTGGGTACGATATAAAAAAATATGAGTTTCAATTCAATGTATGGGGAACCCTAAAATATATTGTTTATAAGTTTCTTGTCAATAACTTATAGCAGTTTACAGAGCATACTTACAAAATTTGAAAACTGTAATACTAATAGTTTCGGCGAAATGGACGGACAGACAGACAGACATGACGAATCTATAAGGGTTCCGTTTTTTGCCATTTGGCTACAGGACCTTAAAAACGGCATAAACTCATTCTAAATAAACTATATAATGGCACTAGGTGGTACATTTAATACTGAGTCGTCTAAGTAGGTACTATCGCATCGTGCCAGATATTGTTTCGTAAAATAACAGTGCGTCTTATTGCTTGTCACGTGTCAAGCTTTAGTAAAAAATCAACATCATCGATTTATGAAGTCCCTCTGCTGGGCAGCAAAGCTTGGCTGGCTTGCTTTACTTGGTAGTAGACTCGGTACTGAGTCTTTTAGGAAGGTACTACCGCAGGGCCAGGTGAGGGCACTGTAGCTAGTTAAATTTGTATGAGAGACCTAACGTCTGTCGTCTCGAGTGACAGGCAGTGTTGTTGGAAAATCATGACAGGTGCTGTCAATAATTTCCATCGACACTGCATGGTCACGTATCACTTCCCATCAGGTGAGTGAACAGACTGTTTCGTTCAATTTATGACATGATAAAACAGAAATGGGGAGTTTGGGCCGCAACCCACTACGAGGGTTAGTGAGTGTTAACGACTATTAAGATTGTAGCCGACGGCTCAAAGTGCCCTCCGAATAATGAAATAATCTTTTTGCAGATAATCAGGAGTTTAATCTGTAATGTTAGGAAGTCTTTCAAATTGGAAAAACAGTACAAATTACTTTTAATATGCGGTAACACACAGCGAACTTAACCCAAAGTTCAGACCACGTAACGAACTTTGGAAGGCCTATGTCCAATACTGGACATAGGCTTCCTCCATTTTGTGCCTGACAATCTGGTTCTACGCTTACTTCATCCAACCTACTAGTCTCATATAAAATCGTCAACCGTTTTTAAACTTTTTATGAAATTATAATTTATTTTATGAACTTAGTAATAAATTAAATAAATGTAATTAAGAGCTGTTAAGATTCCTAAAATTCTTAATCACGACCAATTTAACTATTCGTAGCATGCATCTTGCTACGAAAAATGTATACGTAGCAATATACTGTCGTAGTACCGAGCTACGTTCGTAGCGTTACGACGTAGTTCTATGGTCTAGCAGTCCAAACATCAATATTTTCATATTTAACTTCAAGATTCGTCCCCAAATACAGAGCTGACCTCTTCAGCTTTTATAAATGGCTGTACATTCTCACCATATGCCAATTTATTACTGAAATCTGCCCGTCTCTCTCTCGCATACGCTTGTAGAGTGTGTGAGAAATAGTGACTTATTTGATATGATATTTTCTCTCTTATGTGAGAGCATTTGAGCGGGAACAAACATTTTCATATTAGGAGAGACGTGCTTCGGCAAAAACTATTTTATGAATAGTTGACCCATTTGGTGTAATAGTTGAGACGTCCGCACCTACACCACGGGTTACGATTCAATCCGCAGTACAGGCATTTGTGTGCATGAACATGTCTGTATTGGTCTGGGTGTTTTTATGTACAATATGTACTTACAAAACAAAGTATATAAGTATATTTATTTAATATATGTATTATTTTATATATATATTTAATATCATGTAATATTATTATTTTGTGTATATTATTATGTATTCATATTTTATTTATGTTGTACTAGTAATATCTTATATATATTTTTGTGTCATGCCTTACTTGCCACTGCCTGTCTTTTTCTTTAACTTTTTCTACTCAAAGGTTGCCTGGAAGAGATCGCTCGTAGCGATAAGGCCGCCTTTGCCCACTATATGTCTGACTTTTCTGTGTTTGTGAACCGTTTATAAAATGTGAGCAATAAAGTGTTTATCTATCTATATAAGGTATGTTCATCAGTTGTATGTATTAATCTTTGTTAAACAAAACTAACGAGTTGCACAATCATGAAGAAACGTTCACCAAGAAATGCCAAAGCACGATACATAATTTATAATTATTATTACATCTATAACTTAAAATAATTCATTAACATTTTGACCTAAACGCAAAACTAAGTCACTAAAACGCAATGATATTCTGTATAAAGGTAGATACGCCATCTGTGCCTCAAAAACGAACCGCCAAAGAGAGTACAGTTTGTACTCTTTGGTTTAGGTAAATGTGTTCGAAATTCAAAATATGTGCATGTGTGCTGTTACTGTTACAACTGCATTCGGAACAATTTTTTCGATTGTTTTGTGAGCATATCACGAATCCATACTTTTTTACATCATTGCTAAAACGGTCTCTCTCATCAACCTTTTGCAGTCCACTGTTGGACATAGGTCTCCCCCATTTTGCGCCAGACATCCCGGTCCTCCGCCTTTCTCATCCAGCTTCCACCAGCGACCTTTCGCAAGTCGTCGGTCCATCGGGCCGGAGGGCGTCCTACGCTACGCTTGCCAAGACGCGGTCTCCACTCTAGAACTCGTCTGCTCCAACGGCCATCGGTTCTGCGACATACGTGACCAGCCCACTGCCACTTCAACTTGCTGATCCGGCGGGCTATGTCGGTAACTTTAGCTAAAACGGTACAAAATCAAAAAAAGCACGAGCACACTACTAACAATGACAATATGACAATGAAACTGAATAAAATTCTGCCCAACCGACGCGATGGGCAGAGTTCTGCCGCGGACACTTTTTGAGTGAGATTGTGCATATAGTTAGTTCATTGTTTATCCAAGTCCGTAATACAACTTAGGACTAGATGGCGCTATGTGAAAGTAGTAGATATTTATTTATTTAGTGAAATCCGTCTTCACGTCGACGATTCCGCAATGCTTGAAGACAAAAGTCTTTGAGCAATGCGTCCTACCCGTACTAACATACGCAGCTGAGACATGGACACTGACTGCGGTATTGGTTCACAAGTTCAAACTCACTCAATGCGCAATGAAGCGAGCTATGCTCGGAGTCTCTCTTAGGGATAAGATCAGAAATGATTTAATCCGTAAGAGAACTAAAGTTACCGACATAGCCCGCCGGATCAGCAAGTTGAAGTGGCAGTGGGCTGGTCACGTATGTCGCAGAACCTCGGTCCGTTGGAGCAGACGAGTTCTGGAGTGGAGACCGCGTCGCGGCAAGCGTAGCGTAGGACGCCCTCCGTCCCGGTGGACCGACTACTTGCGAAAGGTCGCTGGTGAGCTGGATGGGGTGGAAGGATATCTGGCGCAAAATGGGGAGACCAATGTCCAGCAGTGGACTGCGATAGGTTGAATAGAATAAGTTTTTTGGGTTTAATGGGTTGGAGCAAATTCAATAAAAAAATATTTATTCAAAATCCACAGCTCTTATAAGTGTAATTAACAAAAACAAAATTTTATTTACAGCTTTTAACAGATTTTACATCTGTAATCGGTTGGCGCTCTTTGGGGAAGGCCTATGTTCAGCAGTGGACGAGTGTTGGCTGATTGATGATGATGATTAATCAAAAATAGTAAAATGACATCCAGAGGAGTATCAAAAGTAATGCATACAAGATATATATACTTAACATGAAACATATGAAGTTCAATACATTATACATACTAAAAATAGAGAATTTTACTAAAAATTCAATCTTACCTATAATTTACTACTATTTTTATTTCAATGAGCAGTAGTTTTACCTCCAAAATAGCAATTACTGCATTGCCAACCTTTAAAAAATACTGAGGATTGGAAATCTGCGGACGGAGTAGGGAGACATTTGGATAACCTCATTAACACAACGAAACACATTAACACGCGTGTTTTTTACGCCGGTGTTCTGTGAATCCGTTATATCCGAGAAGTACGAGCCTACACGTAACGGGTGTAGAGGCCTTAGTCGTCCACGTGGGCCCATGCGGATGGGTCGACATCACACACAACCTTTGAATCTCTTCACAGGCGTGCGCACGTTTTCTCACGATGTTTTCGTTCACCGTAAATACGTTGGATAACGTATTTCGAAAAGGCATTGGTACGTGGCTCTATTTTCTTTTACTTTCTTTTTTATTTTATTTTATTTACTTTTTTCTTTTATTTCTTTTTTGGTTTAATACATTTTGTCCTTATTTCTATCTTATTTGCTATTTTACATTTATGCTTATATTTCATGATTTACTTTTCTGTTTACAATATTTTGTGGAAGAGTTGGATGTGCTTACACTCTGACACAGTTCAATGGTGTTTTTGCAGATTCAACCAGACTATTACTATCTCTATCTTAAACTATTTACCTATTTGCTATGGCTTATATTTTTCTACATTTTTTTGCTATTTGCTATGCTTACATTCTATTCTTATACAATTTGTATTTCTATATCTACCTGTTTTGTTTCTTATTTCTACTTATATTTAGCTTTTTTACCTTTCATCTTCTTAAATGCGCATGGTTGCTTTACATTTTGAGCTTTTTTCTTTCTTTACTGACCAATTGGGAATCAACGACGCTATAAAATAGGGATCGATAATTATGTTTCTTTACCCTTTTAATGTCTCATATGAACCATCTGATAACCGGTTCAAATAGTTACTTAACTTGAAAGTTTGTCAACGTTAGGTTGACAAACTCCGTAGGCCGTATGACCTAATTTCCCCATTGCTTTAATGGAAGGGTTGTGGCCTGCAGTATAAGTTGTTGATTGACTGAAATTTTCAAAACTTTTGAGTTTGAAACTATGACTTAATTGATGCTAGATAAATAATTTCAGTAGGTGGCAGTATACTGAGCCGTCTAAGTAGGTACCACCGCAGTGCCAGGTATCGTCCCGTGAAATAGGAGTCGCACTTCTGTGTTTCGGCATGAGGGCTGTAGCAAGTAAAATTACCGGGTATGAGAGACTTAGCATATGTCGTCTCGGATCACGGGCGCAGGATTGAGATGACAGAAAGTTAATGACTGCCTACTGTTATTTATTACCTTCAACTGATGCAGGTCATGGTCAGGCGTATCACTTACCATCAGGTGAGTGTAGTGACCGTCCAGTTCACATTTACAAAAACAATTTCGAATAAAAACTACCTAACTTATACGTTACAAAAATTAATTGCAAATATGAGCTCATATGAAAAATAAAGCTTTGAATAAACGCTCATAATACAACATCAAACATCTCTTTAGTTTCAAATTCACATTGTTAATTCTCCAACAAATAAAGCACGATACACAATACATCAAAGAAAAGCCTTCGGTACAAAATGGGCCAAGTTCCTTGGTTGGATAACTTTTAGGTTTAATTAAAAAAGTTTTACTTTTATTAAGGAGTCTAAACGTATGTATGTAACAAGTAGTTAAACTATGAAGGGATTTTTTTTCTACTATCAGAGAAGTTGAGATAAAAATATTATTTATGGGCGTAGAATGATAGCTAAATGCGCTAAGTTAGAGGGAGAGAAATATCATGAAAATAAAAAAGGAAGCATCTGTGTGTAAGTCTGGTGAACTGGAATATAAATAAATATCCACTGACATTCAAAAGCGTTGGTGGCTCAATGGCAATCGTAGCATAGCGACGACTTTCTTGCTCCCTCAGCCCAAAGGTCACTCTGGAGAAAAGCGGAGGAGCGGAAGTTCAGGCGCAAAATAGGAAAGCTCTTTATAGGTTGAAGAAAAAGGTAAGGAACTTTGATCGTTAGATCATAATGGTATCGCGTTTCAACGTATAGGCAACGCCATCTGTTGACAATTTTACTAAACTAACGCCAGGTCTGTCAAAGCATGCTTGGCTATGCTCTATCATGCGTCAGCCGGGGTCTGGCCAGCACCGCTTAGTTGCTCAGTAATTTGTGAGTAAGTCGTGAATTTTGCACAGCGACCGCGGCTAGGGTGGGGTATTTGGGGATGGTGCCAATTATAAGCGACGAAGGGGTTACTAAAATAATAGTAACGATTTATTTGGAACATTTACATTTTCTCGCCAGATTTTGTAAGAGTCCATCAGTTTGGGGGATGTCATATCAACTGTTTAAATTCGGTATAATTTGTTAAAAAGAATAGAGAAGAGAGAATATTCATTTTGGAGTGAGCAAATGTCAGATTTCCTTAACTCGATATAAATGTAGCTAGTTGCAGACGCTTGAAGCCGTGACCAACAATAACATTGGGGAGTATTTCAAAAGCACCCATTATATCTTTATTCAGTCTTAATAGTAGTAGACCCATGTGGTGTAAAGGTCAACCAAAGGTTCCGGGTTCGATTCCCGGGCAGTACAAACATTTGTATGCATGAACATGTCTGTTTGTAATGGTCTGGGTGTTTTCCGTGTATAATATCTATGTTTATACAAAAAAAGGTATATAAGTATGTTTTTCAGTTGTTTAGTACCCTAACAAGCTCCTCGCTTAATATGGGACTCGATGGCGCTGTGTGAAAGTCAATGGACATTATTTATTTTTATTTAATAGTTATAAATCATTATGTTAATCGTCAAACGAATGTCAAACATGTCAAGGACTATTTATTTATTTCATGAATCCACATAACTAACAGTTTCCCAACACGTCATTAAGGCATACATAGAAAATTCAACAAACATTGGAACATTGCGAAATATATAAAAATTTGTCTAGTACATGGATACAATAATAATTTAATGTGTCTCTTTTTGAAAGTTAAAATAGTTTAATTTACACCAAAACCACAAAAATGTTAATAGTTAAAAGTTTATATGGTAAATAGCCATTAAAGAAATCAATTCTACATAAAAATTTTAGTAACAAAATTAACAATTGTTGAAAATGTAAATACTAAATGAAATATAATATATTATTTAACAAAATCGAAAAGTGCGTCTGACCGAGGCAGGGTTCCCAAAACACTGGCAGCATTCCCGCGCTGAATAGCAATGCAATGTGTCTCTTTTGTTTGTAGAAATTCTAAATTGGTATTCTACTACTAATTTGACGTTCGTTTGACAGTGGACGTAATAGTTAATACTGTTAAAAGGTACAATGGGCACATTTTAAAATTTAAGAAATTGGATCGAGGTGACCTGCCAGCTCATTACTCATCCTCTATTTATTATCTTCTGCTCGTTAGTTTTCCTAGAATAAAAATCTTCCCGCTTCTTCTTCCATCTTGTGCCACAAAACAAGAGCGCGTACCCCACGCATGGTATATGTAAACACTCGTTGATTTCCCCAACGAATTGCCCCGGGCGTTACTCCGCCCCGCGTTTGTGGCGGGATATTTAAATTTGCAACTTCCCAAAATCTGGACATTAGCCAAAATGTCAATGACAATTTGTAAAGGACAACAGTGTGGTGACGACAGATCAGAACGCAATTGTCCAAAATACAGATAATGTAAACTTTATTAGACTAAGTTCATAAAAAAATATCCGCAGACATTCACACAGGGCCATCTAGCCCCAAGTTAAGTGTGAAGCCTGTATTTGGGTACTAAACAACGGAAACATACATATTGTTACGAGCTGGGGGTTCAGGATAAATTATTGCCAAACACGAAGAATAACACGGTAACACACTTTATTAATTAACCACTATATATTACACACAACACTAATTACACTTACACTCGTACTAATTAATCGATTAACGCATGCACTGAAATCCGTAATTAATACTGCACACTATAACACAACACTTTCCGCACACACACGTAATAATCACTCGTTAACTCTTCACACTGTTATATCACACTCGACGATCCCTTAGATATCGCTGTATCACTCGCTTCTTCCTTGTAATCGCAGGTATTTCGCTCTTCGTTCGCTCTTGAGTAGAACACAAAACTGCCGGCGCACCCGTCGGCCCGCCTTATATACCTGTCCGCCCGCTAAGCTCGAAGCGTCGACGTCATTCTGCATAGTTCGCGAAATATCTAGAACATACAACTCTTTGCTATTTGACAATTCGCATGTCATACTCTATGGTCACATATTAGCCGCCATATTTAATGTCATTTTAATTACGTCAATTTGTAACAATATATACATTTTTTTTGTAAATACATACATATTATCCATAGAGAACACCCAGACCATTACAAACAGACATGTTCATGCACAAATGTTTGTACTGCCCGGGTATCGAACCCGGAACCCTTGGTGTTGCGGCCGACCTCTCAACCGCAACACCAAATGAGTCGGTATGTAGGATTTGTTGAAGTAAGGGTCGGTAGAGTTAGACCGTGTAGATTCAGAAGCTTGGCTCTACATGAGATCTGATATCTTCTTCACAACGCAAACCTTGTGTGGTCGTCTTTTTACATGAAATGTTGGTGGGATTTTTGTGTTCATGTTGATATCTGTGTTAGTCAATAATGATTTTCATTCTTTCAAAGTATAACTAAATTGGGTTAACACAAAGTGAGTTTCACAATGCGGCCTCCATACGGGATTCTAACCCTGGATCATGCATCTAAACCAACGGTGAGACCACTACACAAAGGTAGTTAATATGTATTATCAAATCAAATTAAAATAGTAGTAGTAGTAATGTTTGTAATGGTCTGGGTATTCTCTATGTATAATATGTATGTATTTACAAAAAAAAATTATATATGTGTGTTTCCGTTGTTTAGTACCCATAATACAGGCTTAACGCTTAACTTGGGGCTAGATGGCGCTGTGTGAATGTCAGTAGATATTATATTATTACTATTATAAGAGTAAATATCTAGGATTAGGGGATTTGATATATATCACAAAAATTATTCGTGAAAAATTCAAAAATAAAACAACATTACACACGTACAATTGAGTACAATACTTTATTATGCAAATGTACATTCCCTCAGCATAATTTGTGTGTATTTTTGAAAGTCTACATTAATAAACCACATGTGACCAAATAATAAAGAACATAACAGCACAATATTGAAATATACAATTATATACGACACATTTATGTACCTTGCCATTTCAAAACCCGAGGCTACGACGTCCAGACACAACGGACTCACAGCATATTTGACACACAGCATTCAGCATAAGTCAGATTCCATTATTTGTCACACAGCATTTAGCATAAGTCAGATTCCATTATTTAACACACAGCATTTAGCATAAGTCAAATTCCATTTTTTGACACACAGCATTCAGCATAAGTCAGATTCCATTATTTGACACACTTAAATCAGCATAAGTCAGATATCATTATTTGACACACAGTATCGCTGATTTTCCGGCATTGCCAACATGTCGACTAGCCATTGCAGGCTGAATTACCTGGCTGTCTGAAAAGAAAGAGGATTCGTTTCGCAGGTTCAGCCGTCGGTGCCGGCTACAGTCTTAGGATGGAGGTCGTTACCCACCGACCCGAATTGGGCCCGCGTGGTGTGTTACGGCCCGCGTGGTGTAGATATGCTGTGAGTGTGGAGTTATAGATTTGAGCCTTTGTAAACGTCCGCACCGAGGGCCTACCCATAAAGGTGTTAGGTCTTAGTCGTTCACCCGGGCACAGTGCGTATTGGCCGACTTCACGCACAGGTTTCCTCACGATGTTTTGCTTCACCGTAAGAGCGTCGGATAAACGTACATATAATTTCGAAAATACATTGGCACGTGATGGGATTAGAACCTGCGCCCTCCAGATCGAAAGGCAATAGTCCAAAGAGCCACCGATGCTTTTTACACAAAACAATTTTTGAAACTTATGACAATAGTTTAAACAAAACAAACCTCATCATCTGAAAGCCGAAGATGATTAACACCTCACATCAAACCAACGCTGAAAGCCGTACTAATTATTCACCCCCACCCCTTATAGTAGGGGGGAGATCAGAGACGGCCGAACTAATTGTGTGTTTAAATATTCACTTTCCGGACTAGCGCCATCATAATAATTAATAGAACACGAAGGCCGGTTGCACTTGTTAGGAGGTTCGCGAGTTAAATTTAACTGAGAGTTACCAGAGTTAGAATGAAGAAAGAAAGAAAAAATATTTATTGACAGACACAAATTATTACACATCTTCGTAGGGTCTGTTCACTTATGTTTAAAAGAAGAGGGTAACACATAAACTGTATATGTAGTTACTTATCTATCTATGTTGTAATTGTATTGGTTTTAATTTTTAATTATTAAATTGTTATACTCTATATCTATATTTCTTGAATCTATAATGTAATATAATGTTCTTTAAAATACTATTTGGTTAATTTATGCATATAATGTAAGTATACTATTTAATGTTTTCATGAATGATATCTGAATGTATAATATATTTAATAATGTAATTTTTATACACAAATATGTCACCTATTTATGTTTAGTTATATATTTAATATGAAAAATCTTTTGATAACCTTATTACTCGTTTAGTTATTTTTGTATACTAGAGAAATTTTGTTAACTAATAACTGTGAATTGAAGAATCACGAATATTGAGGGCTAAAATGATTCTCAGGCCAAAGCTGAAAATCAGTGGTTTGCCGTCGGTGAACCCAATGCTGAGGTTTGGCCTTTTTGTATCACTGTGACGCACAAGAAATAATAAGCCGGAGACATTATTTTGTATTGTATCATTTGTGTTAAATTATATTCTTGTTAATTGTACAAATTCTTGTCGGTATAAATGTGATGTGTGTGTTTTTGTGATGCAAATAAATGAATTATCTATCTATCTATCTATCTACACATATCATTAGACACCTACATTAAACAATATAAATAAGGAAACTATATAAATAATAATAAATTATTTATTTGCACCAATAAACAGTTTTACATATAAAGTATGAAACCCTGGGTGCCAAACTAGTATAAACTGTGTTATTAAAATAAAAGAAGTAGTAACACAGATCACGAGTTACGTTTCGATAGAACAATAATAAATGCACTTGGCTTCGGCCCATGTATAAGTAAATGTCCTAAAGTCGAGAAAATAGAAACATGAACGTAATAATAGTAAATGGCCTCAACTTTCAGAAACAAGGAAGATGAACATAATTAATATCGTTATCATCATTACAGCCTAAAATGTACATTGCTGAACGAAACCTCTCCTAACGATATTCACGTGAACTGATCCGTAGCAGTTATCATCCAACTGCTACCCGCTATCTTAACCAGGTCTTTAGTCCACCTGGTTGTGGACGTTCTACGCTTCGTTTTACGCCACTCGAGAACCTTTCCACCCCATCGACCATCGGTTCTACTCACTATGTGACCTGCCCACGTCCTCTTCAACTAGTTAGTTCTGTGATCTATGTCGGTCAAGCGTATTCCGTCGCTCACCAACCAGCCTACTAAACAAACAAACAACTCCTACTTCCTAAAAATACACATCTCAATGCTATCAAAATATAGTTGCACGTTTTAATAAATGATATAACAATAGAAAAAACTTTTATTAAAAATATATAAAACAAAAAACTGCTAGGTGAAAAACTAAAAAAACCACTACATTTGGAAATATAAACCTAAAACCGACTCTGATAATGATCAACTTAACTGTAGTTAAGAGTGACAGCCTAACCCGCCCTAGCTTTAGCACTATTGCAATGGAGTGATAAATATTTAGTTATTACTTACGTGCACGTCTTAGATAACTACGAAGCTAATGTGGAAATGTATTGTTTTAAAGTGATTTTATTTTCTACTAGCTGCCTCGACCAGACGTCGTTCTGTTAAAGATAAGTTTTGATAAAAAATAAACATCAGCTCATTAGAGGTCCCCACTGAGAGGCACGAGTAGTACCACGTACGGGTAGGGTACGCGGGTGTATAGGTTTTAGTCGTCCACGCGGGCCCAGTGCGGGTTGGACGACTTCACGAAATTATAGTACGCTATCCGACGCTCATACGGTACATTCAAAGGTTGTGCTTGAATGTACCGTATGAGCGTCGGATAGCGTACTATAATTTCGAAAATTCGAATACACATTGTTACGTGGCGGGATTTGAACCTCAGCCCTCCCGGTAAAAAGGCAACAGTCCAGACCATTGGGTCACCGACTAAATTGTAATAATTATAGATTTTCATTATATTTAAATTACTGAATTATTTATCTAAAGCCGTCAATCAATGAGCATCTTCTTCGACTATCTCAAATGTATTTTATATCTCACAGAAACATAGAAAGCCCTAGCCGGCTTCTTTCGTAATCGTACTTGGGAGATACAAATTCCTTTTTTATTTATGACGACCATATAGTGTAAGGCCGAGACAGCGGCTCCAACATCAAGGGTTCCAGTTTCAACACCCGGGCAGTACAGACATTTGTACTTTCCGAAATCTTCAGTAAAAAGCCGACTTCATAACCATCACCCCATATTAATCATCAAAAAACAAATTAAAATATCAAGGTAAAAGAACTCATATCTCAGCGCGCGATTCTAAAAAAAAACAAGTTCTAACAAAACCACCGAAAATTAACGCAACGAATAACCGTTATCCGTAACATTTATCAACGAAAGAGCAAAACAAAGCGCGTAATTAGGCGTAAAACTGGGCTCCGATTCCATTAATTCACTCGGTATTACGACATTCTACAATATTAAATTTGGTATTCCGTTATGTGAATGGTTCAAAATGGTACTAGGTGGTAAACTTGGTATTGAGTCGTCTAGGTGTACCACCGCAGTGCCAGATATCGTCCCGTCAAATAGAAATGTTTTGCACTTCTGTTTCGGGATGAGACCTAAAATCTGTTGTCTCGGGTGTCGGGCAGTGCGGCATTGTTGGAGAATAATAACTGTCTATCAGTTGTTGCTCCTTCAATGCCGCTGTCATGGTCAGGTGTATCACACATCATCAGTTGAGCATCCCACCGTCCTGTACACTTATATTTTTAATGGTATAGTCGAATGAATTGTTTAATGTTGTTACCACAGATTTCCCAATACAAGAGATGGGGCGAGCCGCGTTTAAAGTGCGACAAATGTAAGCTCAACGAGCATACACTGGCTGCCAGTTTACGCTCTGTGAGACGAGTCAAGACGCACGAATATTAGAAGAGATTACCGTTTTTTTCGAAAATGCCATCCTGTGCAATTGTAACATGCCATCATCGCAATGAATCAGTAAATTTACCAAGTAATAGAATAACTTTTCATAGGTATGAACCGAAAACAAATTGCGACACTGGGACTGCCTATAAACTTGGCGGCTCGTCCAGTCTAATTGTATATTCGGATGTCTGTGGTTGTTACCAATTAATATAAACTATAAAAAAGAACAAATTTCCGATTAATAGAATGATGAGCCAGTATATAACTTTAGCTCACAATTCAGATCTGGATATTAATACTAATTCCACAACGTTCAAAACAACGTTGAATGATATTTGTTCGGTGCAATGCTCCTAAACACGTAATAAAATCCATGCGTAGTCAGCATTGGCCGCGCATCGATCGCTTTATAATTTTAATCATACAAATTAATTATTAGTGTACTTTTAGAGACCATCGTGGTCCGGCACACTCAAACATAACTTTTAATTATTAACATTTTTGTGGTTATGGTGTAAATTAAACTATTTTTAACTTTCTTTCGGACTTTCTAATTCGCCCGCAATCCCGCACTCTTACAATATTCTCAAGGGCAGTCTTAATTATGTCTAGCATAATTTCGTATCGTGTTCTCACTTACACACTTTTTTATAAACTATACTTTAAATAAGTATTTTTAAAGTAAATTATTTATCATAGAATTTAAACTCTGTTAACTTCAATTTGCAAAACTGTTTCCATGTCAGCTGTGCCTGTCGTCGTAGTTTGCATTTGGGTATTTGACACCACTAATCGTTGACGCACTTTTTATGAACTGTCAAAAAGGAACGTTTCCATATATTTTGTATGAGATTATGTGACGTCATTGCTCACTATCATCAATTGACCTAATATTTATTGATTTCACTGTGTTTAAAAATACAATATTACAAATAAACAAAAGTGATCCATGAAACGACATTTAAAATCAGGTGCGCTTTTATAAAAATAAGGTTTGGTATTTTATTGCGAATGGTGGAGAATACCGAATTAAGGCTTCACTACTTATTTGAGATACAAATAAATATTTGTCAAAATAATAAGTTTACGTCTGTAAACTGTCCAAAAATAAATTTCAAAATTACTGTGATCGGGAACCTGGTCAGTTGATGAAATAAAAACACCCGATGGGAAACTGGTCTGTCAAAACACCGTGTTGCGACAGGGAGTCCTTTGTCTCGTATTGTCTATTAGGGTTGTCTATGGCTTAATATTTAAAAATTGTGACGTCTCATCTAGTGACACCGGCTATTGAATCTCGTTGAATCTCGTTCTTTTTATACGTTAACAGGACGGTCTAAACGCTCACCTGATTGTAAGTGATACGCCTAACCATGACAGAGTGGCATTGAAGGAGACCAACAACTGATAGACAGTTCTTATTCTCCGTCAATGCCGCACTGCGGCCGTCACCCGAGACAACAGATGTTAGGGTTATACCCGGTAATTTCACTAGCTACAGTGCCCTCATCCCGAAACACAAAAGCATAAAGCTTCTGTTTCACGGGACGATATCTGACACTGCGGTGGTACCTACCTAGACGACTCAGTATCGAGTCTACCACCTAGGATATTCCCGTTACCACCTAGTAATCGGGTTCGATCCCCGGGCAGTACAAACATTGGTGTGCATAAAAATGTATGTTTGTATTGATCTGGGTGTTTCTACTCGTATGTAATATTTATTTATAAAAAGCAACTGTACTCTTTGTATAGCTAGAATTACTGATTATTACCGGTTCCCAGCAGTGGACTACGATAGATTGAATAGAACCGGTTTTCACCTTATCTTATTTGTTTTTTCTTATCAAATTTTATTTGTTACTACTTAAATATTTATTAGGATTTGGCAAAGGCGATTGCTTTGCGAATTATATATTCCTTTTGGAATGTTTATTTATTAATATACCTTTGTGCTCCGTTATCACAATTAAGAGTATCTACGCAATTGTATATTAAAATTCGGACACATAATTTGAAAAAACAATGTCTGAAAAGTATCCTACTTAGTAACTTGGTGTCAGTGGGCTGGTTGACGAATCGGGTAATTGTTTCAGTGCGTATAATTTATTTAACTAATATTAACACATTGCTGTATAAGTAAGCGAGCGTGAGCGTCGGTGGGCTTAATGGTGTGGACTGTCGCCTTCCTACCGGGAGGGCTGAGGTTTAAATCCCGGCACGTACCAATGTGTTTTCGAATTTTCTAAAATATATGTACGTTATCCGACGCTCTTACGGTGAAGGAAAACATCATGAGGAAACCTACCGCCACGCCTGCAAGAGATTCAAAGTTGTGCGTGAAGTCGTCCAATCCGCACTGGCCCGCGTGACGACTTAGGCCTAATCACCCTACGAGTAGGCTCGTACTCCTCGGTGGGAACGTTATTGATGATGATGTATAAGTAAGATAAGAACCTGAGAACGCTTACCATTAAATTCAAAGGTAGTCCATGAAGTCGGCTAATCCGCACGCCCACATGGACAAATAATAATAATGATATTATGCATTTATTTAAGACACAGGTGGTAAAAAAATGTTTGACGTACCAATGTGATTTCGAATTTACGAAATTATATGTACGTTATCCGACGCTCTTACGGTGAAGGGAACCATGAGAAATCATCATGAGAAAACCTGCGCACGCCTACGAAGTAATTCAAAGATTTTGCGTGAACTCCACTAATCCGCACTGGGCCCGCGGTGGGCGACTAAGGCCTATACACCCTTTACGGTAATTCGTGCCCTCTCTCCTTCGGTAGGGACGTCTAAACTGAAATGAATGATTCTGTTTTTTCTCAGCCTTTTTGAGACGTGAACGAGCCACCTGTAGTTGCTTGTACTCCCATCGAAATTTCAATGAGTGGAAACATAACAGACGACTTGTAGCGGTCGCACTGCCGCTGCGCGTTTCGTGCTGATAGTGATGCGCTGTATATCGATATCGAGCAATATTTTTAATAAAACCAATTTGTTCGGGCAATCGGCGCGCGTCGGCGAGGCGCTCGTGCGCGTGAGCGGAGGGGCGCGGGCGGCCGACAAGCGAGCAGTTTGCCACCTTAGCCCTTTTGTAGCTAGTAGTAGATCTAGCAATTTTAGCAAAGGTGAATCCTTTTTAACGATTTAGCCCGAGAAAAAGCAATCTAGCTTTTTACTGTCTTAAAAATATTACCAAATTATTAAGTTTTCGACATAGCACTATCAATACTCTTGCTATTTGTGCTTGGCCATGATAATCTTTTTTAGACGCTCTCTAAAAAACGGCTTCATGACATGACTATT
>PQWD01001642.1:0-14925 GCA_019425675.1 Leucinodes orbonalis
TATTCAGATTTCGACACGTAAAAAAATCTATTGTTTCTGGATTTCTGTCGGTTGGATGTGGGATCAGTTATGTATCGGTTTTTTTATTTTTGTGGCTCTTTGGCGAATGAACAGTAAGCACTGACCTGACGTATTTTATCCAGTTCAAGCCCAACTCTCTCGACAATCTAAACTACACAGCATTTGTACAAGTACAAATGTTTGCTTGGATACTCGTACATATCAATTTAATATGCAGATTTAATAAAATAATCTCCAAATGTGAAAAGGCCTTCACGTTGAAAACGAAAATAATACTGATAATGTACAAAAGGGCAAGTAAACATTTAGTATTGTCCCCCCCGAATAAACAAATTGTGGTGTTCCTCGTCGGTATAACCGCCATGAACTGATGCCGGCTTACAAAGCTTTCAGTTTCCACTCGTTAATATACAAATTCAGGGGAGTATTTTATGCGCCTGTTTCTGAAATTTGATGGGTGCACAAAATGCTTTAATCGAATTTATGGTATTACAAAGCTTTTCGTCGATATATTTAATTATTTCCATTTCTTTATATGTATCAGAAGAATCGTTCCTTAATATAACTGATTGCATAAGCATAATGAGTTTCATGTTCGTTAAGTAATCTTACCCGGGAATTCTTTTATTTTTTACGTCAATTAAATAAAGGACCTAGTTTTTTATTAGGTCTCTAACCTTTCTCGAAGTTCAGAGTTCAGAAAAATTACTCATATTAAAATTGATTTACATTCTACGTGCAGAAGTAATATTAGTTGAAAATCATCAAGGTAAATAGCCATTCATTAATGTCATACTGCCAAATGATGACGTTGACCACATTCAGTATCGGAAACCTATGGCTTTTATTAGAAAGTATAAATTTACAAATAATCTTTAAGAATAATTATAACTTATGCCACTTTATTTTTGCTACTTCTCAAGTTATAATGTACCTAAAACTAATAGTATATTGCATATCTATGGAATATATTAATTATTTGTTTATCTGGCTAGCTATAGATAGATAGATTTTTTTTATTGTATACACACAGTTACAAAAATTCGCATTAATTAACAAAAAACGTGTTAAAATCAAATCTATAAGCTAAAACAAACCACCCAGTATTGCGGCAAAATACACCTATCCAATGGTAGACACACTAATGCAACTATACGTCTGTCTTACAAATAAAAGTCGAACGAGTAGGAATTAACTTTTTTACTGGGCCATCCCATCCACCCCCCGGCACAGCGAGACGCAGCAATTTCCCCGCCAAATCGAGTGTGAACGAGAAACCGCGTTTAAACACCCGCTTTCTAGATGTTTTTTCTAAACGTTCAGACTAGTCGGAGAGACATGGTCAACATAAATTCGTCTATCTATCCATCTGAATTAGCCCACAATGCAACTAAATGAAAAAAATACCTAGCTACTCTATAGACCAATGCCAATGTTTTCATCACCGCGGATGCTGAGTAGGATACTTTGCCTGTCTCCATAAATTTGAGTTTTTAATTACATAGAAACTACTTTACGGGCATTGAATCTAAAATGTATTTCTTTCTTCCAAGACAACTTTAAGTTTTTGGTTGATAAGCTCACAGGGAATTTTTATGCATCAACCAATATAGCATAGGTGATGACTGATGGATCTTCAATGTCCATTGGGGGTTAAAATATAACATTGGTACATAATAAATTCTGCCTATTTTAAGCGTGCAAATACTCATTATTACAATTATTGAGACTCCTCAATAAAACAATGTTCAATTATTTCGAATTTATTTTCTAATTGATAATATTTAAAAAATATATATATTTTATTGCCCTCATTTTATGCCAATTACGAGTATGAAAAGAGTCATTATTAGACAGTGTTGTGTGTGTGTTGTGGCGGATCCTATTATATACATGTACACTTTCAGTTAGTTGTTACTTTTCTCATGCTGGTGCAGGACCGTTTTTATTCGTAAGGAGATCTTAAAGTGAATCCTGGTCAGTTATATCTATTTCTTGAGTTATTTAATATGAAAACGTGTCAAGACTAACCTCAGTCCCTTAGACTAGTAGCTGTTTACTACTAAGGACCGGCCCGCAGGGACTCGCTCCGGCACGCCTAAACAACACACTTTATGACAGAAAACGGTATTTATGTGATTGTTCGAGGTCCACAACTTGGGGCCTTAAATTAATAAGGAGCAGAGCTTCTCGGACCGTCTCTATTGGATTTTAAAAGGGTGTGCTGTCTTAGTAATTGTAAATAATGGGAGTTAATACACGCTAAATTTGAATATATTCGGTATTTTGTTTGTGTCTCTGAAACTCGAACAAAGTTTCTTGCGGAGACTATTTTGATAGTAAGTTTATTGAGTTACTCCTAGGATTATTATTATTTCGATTATGACTGAATCATCATGTCAAATTTTTGAAAAATAAATCTGACTTGTCATGAGTACAGTATCTATTTTTTTAATAGTCATTGATTGGAGATTAGGTCTCGGTCGGTTTTTGTGCCCTTTGTTGTTCCTGCAATGCTTTGCCATGCAGTTCTGTTTGTTGATAAGTCCATCTAGTCGAGATTCGGGCTGAACTCCTTTTTCTCTTACGTGGACACCACTCGATAACCTAAACGCCCCATAGCCCATCTGCTTAACGCACTATAAGCCCACTAATACTTAAATTTATAACCCGTGCTCGTACTGAGAGCTAAGTTATTTATACTACAGGACGCACATACCATTAAAATCTTGTCGCATCCCTCGTGTGTGCTTAGAACTTAATTGAATCGTAGCCTCAAATCGATAGCGAATAAGACAGTCGACGTAAACAACAAACAAAAGGCAATCGGGGACCGTTGAAAATCTGAGCATGTGGCCTCAGGTTAAACGGCATCGAAGACAGCGACTGGGGTTGGAATCTAATTTGCAAATGCATTCCTGCCTCTCGGTCCGGCAATGTGAACGCCGCTTTACATTTTTAAAAGCGCTTCTATTTTGGGGTGGCCGCTGATGTGTGTGTGTGTATGTATCGCAGGCGAACCTTTGAATGTATGCAGTTTGAAGATTCATTCGTTCTGTTTGCCGCTACGTTTGACCTTCGTAAATGCGAAGGGGGAGAAAGTTACGAATATTTGGTGAACATGTTACTTGAGTTAGCGCATATAGCATATATGAAAAAATACTAGTTACATTGTATTTTTTTAAATGTATTTTTATTTGCCACAAAATAAAATCGATATTTTTTAATCTTATTTTCGCAGTATGAGCCTTAACCCACCTGGAGCCTGAGAATAATAACAATACAAAAAATATAATACCATACAATGTTAATGAAAATTTAATTTCCTCTTTGTGTCTACTAATGTCTTAAAGTGTAAATAAAACAATAAATTAAATAACAAAACTGTGACATCTAATAGGAAGACATTTATTGTTTTTTTAAACTACTGTTAACTTTTAAAATCACAAGATATTTATAACTAGTTATAAAACGATACCTAAATGACATTTTGTTTTTTCGTAAGTCAGACCTAATATGCGATTCTAATCAAAACGCTTTGAATAAACTAGGTAACTAAAATAGAAGGAATAACATAACTTAATTGCTTTTCTGGTACCTCGCGTATCCTCTAATGTAATAATAACAAATGTAGTCCCAATGCGTAGCCCACTATTTTCCTTGCCCTGATAAACTGATCCGAACACATCATACGCATTAAGACGAAAGACTATTTGTAGATATAAGCGCTTTGTTATACGAAACGTATTTATTTAGTTTCAATCTTGATTCGTTAGAACATTAGCTGGGAATTTGAATAGACAAACTGTTAAACGGTGTTGTGAGAGATGGTAATGCAAGTTGGTAATTTAACGAATGTGATATATTTTTATAGGGTTAGTTATCTAGTGCTTACTTAACATAATTAAATGTAAATGTAAGTATGATGCATAATAACTATGATTAGGTTTTCGAGTATGTTATTTTAACAAACCAAATAACATTTCCTGCATTAAATAGAGAAAAATAATCCTCATGCCAAGTGGATAGATAGATATGTCAACAACATAGAAGCAAATGATAAAAATAAGGGAGATATTAATATCTCCCTTATTTTTACATTATTAAAAACATGACATTTTATTAAAAATCATGAATATTTTAAAATATTCATGATTTTTAATAAAATGTCCACGTCTTAACATGTTATGGCATGTGAGTAGAAAATCAAGAGCAAACATTCACAATCAAAGACTATTCAGTTCCTTTCGAAGATTTGTTGGGAATCTCGCAAGTTGCGGCCATCTCTAATGCACAAGTTTGTTATGGTCTGATATAAAAGTTGGGTGTGCAGCGACGGGTGAGAGATCAGTTAACTGCCCGCTGCGAAGAGGAAAAATCCATTTCAACGTATTTATCATTTATTTGGCATAAATAACGTAAAAAAACTTTTTCTGTGTGCCATAAAAAATAATGGAAAATAACAAGATTAACAATAGTTTGTTACCAATATAGTTATTGGTTCACTGGATAATATAATTGCTACTTAGTTGATCTATTTTATAATAGTGATAATTTTAATATTTAATTTTAATAATAAAGAAGCCTTAAATAGGATTTAATAAAGAATAACCAACTAAACATTTCTATAATTCATAACAAACATCTATATTCAGATTTCTTACGAATAAACTATGTACACCTGATTCATTGCGGCGCCATCATTACGAAACGTCATAAATACTATTTCACCATGTTAATCATGTACAGTTAATAACATTTATTAAACTGTGGTAATAATCTGCCTAATAGTAAATTATATAAACTCAAGTTTAAAGCTTTAAAATAAATTTATACACTTGCTAAGTTTAAAGCTTCTAATATGTTATATAACAAGATATTGAAATAATTATTAAATAAAGTTATTTTAATTCAATGATTGCGATGTAATCCAAATTGTAAATATCACAACAGCATCTGCACAACTCGGTCCGCAGATGAATTCAACTTGCCGCCTTATCTTAATTACAGCGATAACGACCTTTTGAAATAATTGCTTTTCATTTTAAGTTTGACAAGTGAAATCTTCGCGGAAACTCTCCAACTATTCTCGGGGAGAAATTTACAGCGATCTCTAATTTTAGATGTTCATTTTCGAAGAACAAGTTAACAGAAAATGTGTCCATTTAAAGTATTTATTATATTAATTAGTAAAATTATACACATTCAAAATATGATTTTTTAAAATTTCTGTGAATGTTTCAACGAAATCACATTATTTATTACAGCTCTTTGGTCTTTAGAACCGGTTCTAGACAATTTTTGGAAACAGCTTGTGATAGAATGCGTTACGAATTCGCGTTGAATGTTAGCTGGTAGGAAATTGATGAATAAAATGACAATAATAAAAACAATATTAAGCAGCCATCCTCGAATCCGCATTGGGCCCGCATGGTGGTTACGGCCCAATCCTGGCATAGCTATGCTGTGCGGGCAGCCTATGCCCTACAGTGAGCCGTTATACGCTGATGATGAAGCAAAGACAGGATATTATCTGCTGTAGTTATTTATACACGAAATCATCAGCAATATTACTGGATTTGTAACCAAAAAAGAAACGAACACATCCAACAATTCTTCATTCTACCAATCTCTTGCCAAAGTAAATTGGTCTTAAGAAAGTATCTTTAATATTAACCTTAAGTTGAGATGCGAACGTAACCACATTTCAGTTGAACACAAAGATAACGACGCAGATTTATTGTGCCGACATTACAAAGTTATATTACAACGGCATATTCCACTCTTATTGTAAATTTGCCAAAATACTCCGCCGGAGCGTAGCCAAGCAGAGATTCTTTTAAAATAAATCAGAAATTAATTTTGTATTACTCCTGAATTTTATTCTTTAGATTTGATCTATACAGATGTTCGATATGTACGCCAAACAATCAGAATATTTAATTGCACATCTTAACTCCTGTTTATGATCGGTCCCTATTTTTTATTCGAATTGCTGGAAAATAAACTCTTCAATAGATTGTAGGACGAAATACGACCATTCATAGAATTGTTATGTGCTTACTCGTGCTATGGTGAAAAATCCATTTTAGTGAATTCCAATGTTAGTACCTATGTGAAAATTTTTTACAACATCACATAGTTTTGTTTTTGTTTAGTGGTATCAAATACCAAGATACCGTACTCACAGCACAATACAAAGAAAACAGCTATTTCTAACCGCAGCGCACAGCTTTGCGAGGACAACAATTCATAAACTGATTTATTTGACATACTTTTCGTAATTGACGATATTTTGTAAGTTTCTGGAGTACCGCAGCCAGACGACCTGTTATTTTGCCTGTTATTATCTAACTTCCTGAAATATTGGACTTGTACAAGAAGAATTTCCATTTTGTTTAATGAAAATATGGTGGGAGGTGCGCGTTGGCAACTGTTCAAGTTGATTCGAAAAAGGTTTTTCATATTCGACTATCATGAAACCTGGAACTCGAAGTTGTCTTTTGTTATGGATAAAAATGTTGTTTAGTTAGTTTTTCATAAAGGATATAGTATATTTTTTCATAAAGGATATAGTAATAGTTTATGGTAGCTCATTTTAATACCAAGGAATTAGTTCATTTTATGTTCCTAATTGCGTTTTGTATATGTCGCCGCAACCAATTTTTATCGATAGATAATTCATCAAATATTATTTAACAATACACTTAACTGGTAACGTTGCAACTTAATCCTTACTGATTTTAAGGAACAGTGTTTTGACATCAAACATTAGCATATTTCCTGTGGCGGCGATTGTTCTAATTACATTTTTATTAATTCATAATTTACAATGTAACACCTCCTATAAAATCATTAAATATTATTTAAAGCTTAATTTAAACAGTAGAATAATTATTCCAGCATTACTGAATTAAAGTAATGCTGTATTGATCAATAAGTAACCAACACGAGATTAGCGAAACTATATCCGTGTATTTAGATCAACTAACTAATGTTTTTATTAATCTTCAATAGAAATCTGTTTTGTTAATAACAAATCTTTATACCGATAAATATTATTAAAATATGTAGTGAATATTAACTATAATTAAATAACTTGTTGAGTTAAGAATTCATATTAGGATGTTTTGTAATCTACTGTTTTGATTGTTAAGTTCCGGCAACCTTGAATAGAAAGTTATTTTGTTAAACACTTATTGTTGTCTTTTTGGATTCATAATTATGGAATAAGCTTAATTAATTAAGTTATTAATTAAGCATATATTTGTAAGCGTCTAGTTGCAAATTATCTTAATGTCATCATTATTGGATGCGCGTGCAGCGCCATAGTTTATGACGACAAAATGTAAGTTTGACATGGCGGTAAGATGGCGGCGTGTGAAGCGCCGAAATGTGGAGCCAATGATTGAAATTTGAAGGACATTCTGGTTTGAGATTTGGGTCGTGCTAGTCATGTAAGTAAGATACTAATTGTTGTATTGTAATATTTGCAATAAAAGAGTTAAGTTTAATTATTATTTCTTTTACTTCTCAAACCTAACTTGATTTTAGTAAACTAAACAGTTTGATTCTCAATATTAACATGAATCGTTGGCATTAACTACCTATATCGCCAACGATACTGTTCAATGTTCATACATTTTGTTTATAAAGTATATCGTGCTCCGACATATATAACTTATATTAAATTTTGCAATTTTTGTTGCAGGTAACTATCGCGATTTCAAGATTTAATGGAGTACAGTTTGTAAGAATGTTACTTATAATATATTGAAGTTTTAATGACTTTTTTTATAGTGATTGTATATTAAGATTTTTATCAGGAACTTATTCTTTATATCACTAAAACAGTCTATAATATTATACTTATTGTTGAACTTCATTTAACCCGCAGTAACTCATTTTGATCATGACGTAATTCTTATAAATCGATGGATCTTTGATATAATCTGAAGCAAATATTTTTTCCGGATATTCATTTGTAACTTAAACACCGAGCCAGATAACACTATGACTTTTATTATGTGTATGAAAAATCAATAAAAATTCAAATTACAATCGTCCTTTTGCATTCACTAAAATAGAAATAGCAGTGAGATTATTCAATCATATAGGTCGATATGATCAGAATATCGACTGCAGATGCACTTCGTACGGATACGTAATGCGAGTACAGTTTCGTATTTTAAAATAGTATCGAATACTTGATTTTGCGTGTGGCTTCGTATGCGTGGAATTACTTTGGGCTAACGCTAACTTTAACCCGCTACTGCGTTTATATAGGTGAGTTAAAACTGCTTTATCTCCTAAGATATTATTTAAATCGAATGATGTTCAGGGCAATTTTGATTTATATAATTATAATTTTGCTATATATTATATCATTTTTATTTGGATGAGGATTAATATCATGTTTGGGAAAACACCTTCGCAAACAATGCAATTTTGAAGAATGTGTGTTTGTTGATGTCTTCTTACGGCCCAGTCTTCGCGCTTTTATGGTAAGACTTAATATTATAGGCATGAACTATGCCCTTTAGTACAGTGTAATATAGTATATATATAGGTATAAACTACAAAGCTAATGTATCAACTTATGCAAAAAGAACGCTCTAATCACATCTCAGAAAGAGATAATAAAATTCCACCATCTAAACGTTGATCTGTAGCTAAACTCATGAATAAATAAATTGATAGTAAAATTTTTACTGGGCGTTTTAATGATGTAACCTCTTTGTTGTCGTTTCTAAATGGGTTTTATGGGCACAATAAAATGTCCTTATAACGCTGTCCCGATGAGAATAATATGTTGTGTATTAACTTACGGTGGAAATCATTATATGTAAAGTAAGGTAATTTCGTTATATTAGCGACAAGCGAATGGTCTATACGGTGCCATTAATAAATTAAGTATAGTAGTATACTTAGCATCAAAAACGTATATAATTAAATTTGAAAGACTATATAAAGTACTCCAAAATATATAATAACTTAACATTAAATTAACATATTCGAGGTAGATTATTCAATGTAATTTAGGTGCAGAACACAGGCGTTTACTTGTTTTTCTTCTTATCTCTTCTCTTTTCATAATTTATTATTCTAAATGATTTCATTTTTCCTCCTTATGAAGGAAATTGGCACCTATTTAAATAAAAACGACAACATCGCACACATTTGGCTAAGTACTGGTAACAATCAAATACGTGCAGCGTTAGGCAATAAACTTAATAGCATATACGCTTATCGGTCAAGATTATGGACGTCGGGTCCCCTCTAATGCCGTTGATATATTACTTTATTTGTCAAATATCAATATCGCCCACTTTGTGTGAAAGTCGATATCGTTGAATATGGAATTATTTCGAGCACTTTCGCCGGGACATTGAATTATAAGGATAAAATACATTACACTGTATAGGCCGCTGGGGCGACGCTACCGTATATATTGGCGGGGAAATGTTTTTATTTTTGAGCAACACCAGAGATAAAACCGCGCAGTCAATTACGGGAGATAAAGCCCAACGCGGGATTTGATTATTCTAATCGATGTTTAATCTGTAATCTGTTCGGAGATCGATGGTTGAATTGATTTCTGGATATTAAGGGTAGCTATTTTTCCCGAATCCATTTTGTTTCCGTTTTTACAATCACATCACCTAGCTGCGAAATAAGATTATTGTCACACTTGCATAGTTTAAAATCATTATTTTTATTATACATTTTTCCCTACTATAAAATGGATTGAACAATTTGTAATACGAGTAATATAACTGTATTACTTTTTTCTTTGTGTTAGTTTAATTGGGGAGCCAATTTACTTTTAAATATCAAATTGAACCTAACCCATCATTATGTAATTGAGAATATAGTTCTTTTTAATTAGGTCAATGCTTTTTTACTGTTATATGTATTAAACAATTTGTATGGCCGGTAACAATAATATTGTTCAAAGAGCAATTAAAAACATTAAAGAATCGATGATAATAATCACTTACGTTCTCATGAGGTTATTTTTAACGCGCGTCGCATTATTGTGATGACGTCATTAAAGGTAATACAGACGATAATCCGAAAATGGAGTGCGTGTCCCTACCCCGCTGGGACTATTAACTTCGTATAATAAGGGATCAATCAATCAGTTGTTGGGTACCGAGCGAGACATGTGCTATGTTGAAATTTGGAACACATAAAATATATTTGCCTGAATTCAGTGTAATACATATAAACAAATATGAGTCATTTTAAACTTAACGTACTTGAAATATAATATATGACAAACATATTAATAAATTACGATAAATCTGTTTAGTGTTAAATCTAAAGAGGCCATTTTGCTAGACACAAAGGTTTTAATAAATTTGCAAAATTTTCAAAATATTTTTATCGTGTTAAATAAAATCATAATGTTGGACAATAATTACTCACATTACCAACATTCTCACAAATTGTTGTTTTTTGTAAGCGGAAATTGGAAAAACACTTACGTATAGTAGGTATGTATAAGCAATTTTCCGACATTTTTTTTTTCTTGAATCGCTTATTGTTGAATGCCATTACGAAATAGTCATTCATCGGCAATGATCATGAGCGGCTAGCGAAATTTGAAGATGAAATATCTCCATAAAACGTTTGTGTAAATTGAAAAACAAATTCCCACGATGAACTTTTATTTACATATTCACTGATATATAGAATTTGTTGAAGTAAGTGTCGGTAGAATAAGGTCGCGTAGATTCTGAAGCTTGGCGCTACATGAGATCTGGTATCTTTTTTTTATCCGTATCCAATACCATTATCTAACTCCGGTGATAAAAGTAATTTATCGAAACCAACTCTATAAGAGCTCAAAAACGTAACGTAGTAGGTAGTACCTTGCGCTTCCCTTGGTTCGTCTCGGTGGTCAAATTGATAAATAAAAATACACAATCAGGTGAAATGTCTGCTAGTTTACTTACATTTGAAATGCAATAAATGCTGACGCCAATGGAAAAAATTTTAAGGACCTATAACGTGTATTGGATAATTTTCCACCAAAGTATTCGCGATAAATGACTCATGTGTATGTCACCTAAGTAATGAAACAAAGTACCTCGTCTAGCCTGATAATTTGATTTTCCTAAAGTGTACCAATATAAATACAGAACTAACAGAATCGTATTGAAACACAAATTGGTTTAGCAGATTATTTTACTCTGTCGAAAACCAAAGACCTTAATAAAGTTAGTAGCCAGTGCGACCGCATTTCTAAATTGGATTCCAACCCAGCTTTTAATAATGAGCATCAAGAATTTCGGCTGAATAAACATCTTTGTGTAATGTAAGATGGTTTTATTACATTTTTTCTTTGGTGAAAACGTTTAAGAATTTTTAGAACAACACTGTAAGAAATACTATATAATTATAATAATTACTTTAGAGGTATCCGTTAACGCAAACTATCTATTGACAAGACTAACTGATAGTAGTAATAAGTCGAATTCAGAGGATTGATTAAACAAATGTGCCTTGGGACTCGTAAAGTAATTGGATACGTATACAATTAGTTCTTATTCTCTATCTTTTGGTAAAACGCCGGTCACTGTTTTCAAGAAACAACATTTTTTGACATTTCATTTATTGTATGACATTCTTTTAGTTATGACATGGTTATAACAAACAGCAAAACAAGCAAATTGGAATAAATAATTCAAAAGTATCTAATCTTAGTAGTCTATAGGGAGTGTTATGTTAGTTACCAAAAGTATATTGTTTATATTAGCAATAAGTTCTTGTAATTAATTTGGTTTAACAATTCAAAATGGTATCTTTAGTAATAAAAAAGAATTGGACCGTCTTGAATCTCTGCTCAACTTTTTCATAAAGGTCTAAAAAAAGCTCATGCGGGTTCGTAAAACATTGAGTTATACCAATTGTATTTTATGTACCTTGGTATCAGAACTTATTTTAAGTGTACGAGTTGTCGGTCTTTATAGCTTAAATGTCTTTTGGTTGCTGTTTTATGAAAGATAAATAGGAACACAGCATCTTGAAAAAGTGATCAAAGTGTATTTTCTCACGTGTGACATAATTTAACAACAATTTCTTGAACAAATTGAAATAATGATGACAATCATTATTTCAACTTCTCACTGTCGACACTCTTAAACATAGACCCTATTTGTCTAATTACAATGTTTTAGGAAGAAAAGAAAGAAGTAAAAGCAGAAAATTTAATTTTTAAAATGTTGGCATTGCTTAGAGCCATAAATGTTCGTGACTATTCTAACATAAGTGAGCTATGACCAAAATCCATTTATTAATATACTTGCTTAAATAAGCACTTTTATGAGTAATTACTGAATGATATGTTCCGTTAGGGATTTTTTTTAATTGATAATTATAAACATTTACACTAAATATTAGAACTTCGAACTACAGCTCAGCACTGGTATATAAGACGAAAGATTTATTGATTTCTTGTATGTTATTTTACTCTAATATAGGTACAGTCATGTACAGAGCGCTTTCTTTCCACCAACTAACGATGCCACGGTAAAACGTCACCCAGTGGCAAACTTGCTGCAGTAAAAAACGCCAAGTGTCACTCGCGCCGCTCAAGACCAGCAAGTTTCCACGATAAGGTAACCGTCGATGGAGTAACAAGTCGGAAAATTCACCTTGCTCGTTTTGCCACGGCCGAGAATCAAGTTGGAAATATCGACTTGGAAATTTCTAGTTTGTTAGTTCGGAATGACACCGCGCGCGGTGAGATTGGATTATTTTCAGAGTTGCAACTGCGGTTCGGGATCGACCTCTTCGATTTTATGACTGCCGGATCCCAATTGTTATTGAACTGCGTATTGTCTTACTTCGCTGACGTTTTACTTTCGTCTTATGACGTAAAGTCAGAACATAGTTGGGGATAATGTATCTGTAGATTGTTTTATTCTTTTGTATTAAGGTGACTTTTAGTTAGGTCTTAATGATGCGTAGTAGCGCGGTACTATGCTGTTTCATATTTTGATTGAGTTAAAACACCAATTTTGCCTATCTTTGTTTCTTTTTGGTGTTTCATTCCTCATCCTGCCTTTAAATGAGTTATTTTATTTGAAAAAGTTTTGAAAATAATGAAATATCAATATAATATGTTTTTTTTTGTATCTAGTTGCAAGAATATAGTTTAATATTGTGGTTACAGTACATAGAAATTTATTTTGGTTATAGTTTCTATAATGGAAACTATGTTAAACTATGGAGAATAAAAAAATATTTTAGTATTTATTAAATGAAGTTGGAAATAGGTACACATCTCAAATATCATTATGTGGATTAAATAGAATATCGAGAAAGAAATTGATTGTTTTTAAGTAACTGCTAAAATAAATACCTAGTTTATAAGTCGCTTTTGCATATATTTAACGAATTAGAATTGTCTTCGATTTTTTTTTTAATGTAAATGGCTTGAATTATTGCAGTGTAGTTCTGTACGTAATAATGTGACTATAACAAAATTACAACGTCAGCAATTTATATTTAATTTATATTCAATTTACACACACTGGCCAAAACTAATACGTTGTCCAAAGTTCTAACAGGGTCTGGTCCATTGCAAATTTGCATAATACTGTGCGAAGCTAATTTAGTGAACCCAATATCGCGCCAACACCTGCAGCCCGTAAAATGCACTCTATTAACCCACACCGAGTCAATATTTGACGAGCATTTTGTTAACACTGCATTTCCGTACATAATATAATGTTGTAAGGTTGAACACAAATTGCTTTTCGTTTTAACCTTTGTACCTTCCAAAAATCGAGGCAAATGTGAAATGTTTTGTGTCTGCTGCATAGTGCAAAAGATATTATGCCTATATGTTTTTGTTTCTCATAAATAATTGATTTCATTTTCTTAATACTAAATAAAACAAAAGTCTTAGAGCACTGTTATTTAATTGAAAATATTACCAACTAATATGTTATGTACTAATAAGCTTTAGTGCAGAAGACGTAGTATTTATTAAAATGCAACGTTACTCTCCGTTCGTTACAAAACAATACCAGAATTCCATATATTTTTAAATGTGCATAATATTCTGCCGGTAACTAAATCCTATTTAGAAAGAACAGATGACAAAGATAATCTTATGTCCACTCTTATTTTTAACGAGTATAGAATTTCTTATCTTTACATCAAGGTGAGTGGCAATTGGAGACTAATCATCCCGTAAAAACGGACCATAGTGTTGTAAATAGTGGCTAAGGTCATAGGACCTAAAGAATTAAGGTGAATCGATTTCGTTGAATTCAATTAAGATACAAACATAATGTTATAAAATGTCTTAGCTATTCCACGTTATTTGAAAACTTTGCTTAATAAATCACAGTTCAAACAAAGACATATAAACGCTCTTACATATTGTTCCTAAAACACGGGTAAGCTATTGTTGTACAAAATTTACAAACCGTACAGGACTGAACTATGGACAAATGTTATCTATAGCAGTCCCATTGTTAGGTCCACAATTATACGTAACTTACTGCATTGTTGGCGTTGTACATCGACAAGTTATAAATGATTTGAATTCACAAATCTCTTATTTGTTGTACTATAAATTATGGATCTGCCGTTGTGTGAGTGTTGGAAATATTTCGCCAAATGGTGTTGTTTAATTTAGTGTGTGTGCGTGTGTTTTACGAAGTTTTAGTTGTTGACGCTTTAGATAGAGTATTGAGTTTTTAAGTGACTCCTATTGCTTTAACTATAACACTATAATAAATGTGTAGATAAGATCTTATTATATGAAGATGCTCTGTTGTTATTTCACTGTCAATTACGTAAAGCAACTAAGAACACCGCTGTTATAAAACCATAGCAGATATTGTGTTCCACAAAGGTGAACATTATATCCCGATAATAGAT
>PQWD01001643.1:0-46785 GCA_019425675.1 Leucinodes orbonalis
AAGACACGACTTTGCCAGACTACCAATAGTAACTATGTAGTTTCATACCTACTGGTTATAAAAATATGTTCACACTTTTAGGTAATAAAAACTGGATCCTAGCATAGCCTAGTTGTAAGTTTAGAGCATTGATAAAATATGAAAATGGTCCCCGAGCCATATTTTTCATTCTGGTTAGAATGTTTTTGTTTGTTGTGTTTTTGCCTTTTTGCATACATCTGTTTAGAATTTATTTACATAGGAGTTGTTACATTTGTCATGAAACTTTGGGTTTCTCGATTTTAACTTTTTAAGAATAGTAGGTATCAGTAGGTACGTGGACCTCTTATCAAAACCTTTACCAATAAATCTATGTTTAGATTATGAGAAAACATTCGTCATGAATTCCATGTGTCATAAGATCTTTTATGATTTTATTATAACCCTTTCAGACTGAAATAATGAGTCATGTAGCTTCGTTCAAAATTCAACAGGTTGTACCACGACTAAGATGGGTTTACCATTGATATAACAATCCAATCTTAGACTTTAAGTACAGTTACGTCCAATAAAATGTATTCAACATATCTCACTAATATCGTAAAGGTGAAAGTTTACGACTATGTTATTTATTCACCTCTAAGGAGTCCCATAAATTGTGTCCAAATTTCAAGATTTCAAAAATGTTGTTTTAATGTATATTCCGTAAGTATATTTATATGCATGTAGTAAAAAAACATTTGTTTCAATATTACAAACAGACACTCCAATAATATTTATATGTGTCTAAATTACCGGTGGTTCTCTGTATATACTTTATACAATGGTTATAAAATATATACTGTCAGTGTTAATTATTTATGTGATTTTCAGAGTGAGCATTTTAACTAAAGTTCTGTCAATGTATACATGTTATTACACGTGACTGTACCTGTTGGTAGAGCCTTAAGCCGCGCCATGTATGTCACAGGGAGGGAAATAGAAAAGTGTGTCGCGCGTTATCTGATTACTGTACAGTGCACCCGGCTCGTGTGCAACCGTTGCATATATTGCACTCGGTTATGCCATATACGTCTATATCATTTTTATATGCATGGACGTTGTTCGTGGTTAGGATTTTGAAATTTAATTGATTAAAATAATTTTTCCATGTAAATAAGGATTTGGATTAGGTTGTTCAGTAGTGGACGTAAATTGACAGTAGTATATTATAAAATGCCATCAAATGAATATTGTAACATATATAATAAAACAAATCTTAAAAAAAACTAATACTTACAATAAATAAAAATACATTGTGCAATAATAATACATCTTGCATCCACTCACACCGAAAAATTAAGTAAATACACAGACCTCGCTATAGAAATTCAAACGCAGTGGCAAGTCCTAGCCGTGAAAACGGTCCCAATAATTTCATCCACTGGAGTAGTTCCAATTACTTTACCCAAAAGTCTACAACAGCTCCAAATCCACCCACTTACTACCTTACAAAAAGCGGCGATTCTAAATACATGTAGGATAGTCAGAAAATTCCTCGCAATAGAATAAAATTGATAAACCATATCTGCTTTAGCCACAAGCTCGTAGATATGGTTAAGCCCCCACCATTGGGAGATTTTATCAACAAAATATAAATGAAAAATAATAATAATAAATATCTACTGACATTCACACAGCGCCATCTAGCCCCAAGTTAAGCGTGAAGCCTGTATTATGGGTACTAAACAACGGATAAACATACATATACCTATACATTTTTTTTGTTTATACATACATATTATACATAGAAAACACCCAGACCATTACAAACAGACATGTTCATGCACACAAATGTTTGTATTGCCCGGGGATCGAACCCGGAACCCTTGGTGTTGCGGCCGACCTCTCAACCGCAACACCAAATAGGTCGTCAAATCGAATAGTCGAAACACTATTATTCATGTTTATGACAGATATATCATCTATAATAATTTTAGGAATCTTCCCCCGGTTGGTTTTGTATATATAAAACTGGAAAAGGTTAACATACGTTTTGTAAAGTTTGCAAGTTACTTCATAAAATAAATAAAATTGTTGGCAAATTTGTGATCATTTTGTTAGATAAGTATACTTGCATATTAATAACATACCAATATGCAAGTAGTGTATGGTTTAGTTAAATATCAGAAGTGTAATAGCGGATATACATTCTTATGCAACCAGGGGCAGGTGACCTAGAAAAGTCCGCGGTAAATCGATGGACACGTTATTTCCAACCGGTTGTAATGACAGTGGAGGTGGCCTATTTAACAACATTTTAAAGTAAAAACACTAATGTCATACTCAAATGCAACTCTCAAAATGTATCAGTCTTAAAAATGATACTAAGTAAAACACTAGGTGATACTGAGGCCAAAAGCATACTTAACGTAAATATTTTTTCTGTAGTTCCCCCAATGACCCAAAGGTATCGGCTTTTTTCTAATAGCACATATCGTTTATTTTTAAGACTTAAACCAGCTTATATATCTGGGACTCCTGGTGAAAGGCGCCATAGGTACTCATTCTAGTCCGTTCCGTTGCACACAATAGGCACGATGACTGTGACTGACCGGGTCCTGGAATCGTAAGAATTATTTAATATTATTACAAATATGAACTAAAAATAACGATTTACCAACTCACAGCTCGATAACTCATGTTTATATAAATTTGATTAGTCTTCAAAGTCAAAGCCCACCCAGGGCAAGTCCATTTTAAAATACATACATTAATTAATAAAAAAATACACCAAAGGATGACACATACAATTGATAGCAACTTTTGCTATAAAGACATTTAATATAGTTGTAGTACAAAATTCATAAATTATACATACTAACCACAAGAACGTGACGTCATAGTCCACCCACACCAATGAGCCACCGACATACACATACATATAAATAACTTAAGTATAAGATTACATGCAGTTAATGTATGTACCAACTATTCCCATACAATCTTAAAGCGCCAATGCACCACCTTGATATTATCGTAAGAATACATATCGAATTATAAAACCTATCCAATTAAAAAAAAATACAATTCCATAGTAACTTCACAAATATCTAAGCAACCAGAACAAAATATTTCACGGTATGTGTATTCCGTAAAATAGACTTAAAATTCTTAAAGACGATGATTTTTAAAAATATTTACGTATCATCTAAATAGCCTAATGAGGACTGACAAGATTTATTCCTTACGAACAATTAAAATCATCATAATTCTTACACGTAATGTTATAACGATTTCACGAGAACGATTGTGTATTTATCGGTTAGATCACGATTCAATTTAGAGATGTATTTGGTCAGGTAAAAAAAGATAACGAAACCGAAAGGCGATTGCAGAATAGAGCATCCAACATAGAAATATATGTTTAACGATAAAACTTGTATGGTTTCTGTTCTGCAGTCATGTTTAGATCCGCATTAACTGGTTTGCTAGATCTGAACACGGTTTTGTACCTATTGTGGTCGTGCCATTGTTTGGCAATTTTATGTTTTGCTACTAAAATATAGCTGCAGTTGAGTTAAATGTAAATATTGTGTCTAAAAAAGTTATGAACAACATTATGATGTGCAATTTCATTGAGAGTTATGTTATAATAGTTGTGGTGCACGCTACCTGCGCCCGCGCACCTCAAGGCCGTGCGCCCGCGCAGCCTTCTCCACGGGGATGCGCCAATGCGCGGTTCAGTTCAAACTCTAACGCCGCGTCCGGCAGACGCGGCTTCAGTGTTATCCAATTAACCCTTGCTCCACAAGTGTTGTGTCCGTGACTCTTGACCCATTTGTGCTTGTGAAAAATAATAAAGATGGTGGCCGGCGGTAAACAGGTAACGCTGAGAAATAAATTGTATTTTTTTTTTCAAAAAGTTAGGCATAAAAGTAATTTAATTAAAGATACTAACGTAAATAGTAGCTTTAGTTAAGCTATTCTGGTATTGAGAGATTAATATTGATGGCTCACTGGCGAAAATAAATTATGCAATAAAATAATGCAAAAGTCATTTAGGGATCGCTTTTTATATGGTTATACTTACTATCAGGTGATTGTCAGCTACAATGTTGACTTGTAGCATACAATTAACAATTTCAAAGTAACATTGAATCCGCCGGTTAGGTAACACCTCGATAGCAATAAATGTTATCGAGAATGGTTCGCCTAGCAACAGTTTCAGGCGTCCATCAAGTTGGAGTCGCTTCGTCAACGAATAAATTACTTTTACAAGTTTTTAGTGGTGTTGACTTATATCATAAGTTACGGTGATGTCATCGTAGCGTACATCCGAGCGACGCCCGACGGTTTATTCCGTTTATTATTTATTTTGCATGTTGCAAACGGTCGCTGTAACCGTCTTTTTGTTCTTCGTCTTTTTCCTTCCCTGTCTGCGTGAGCGAGACAGATGTATTTTCCTGTTCCTTCAAGGCGAGGGTCCTTTTTGCTTTCATTTTGAAGTTAGCTCAGCGATTCATACGATACGCCTATTTTAACGTCGATATTTTGAAATTGCCAGTCATTTAAAGAACTGCGAGTGTTCCTTTGAGATTCTTCACAGTTGTTCTTGACCATGTGAACCATAATTGATATTATTAGGTTTTTCAAAAGCATCGTCACTTCCACTTCAATAAAGATAATTTTGAGTTTATACAATTATCACTCTAGTGCTACATGCCAAATCGACGTACGTAATCGTTAACTTATCAATACCAATGAAGGAATTAACTATAAGAATCTTATCTTGTGTATCTCTAGGTATACAAAAAAATGGAAATCTAAATATTTCAATGTAAATTGCCACGTCTGGTATAATTTATGCTAGATTATCATTATAACATATTGCCAAGTCGTTTACTCGATTGACATCCACATGTGTCTGAAGATACCTATAACAATGGCGTCGGTATAATGAGTTAGTTTTTATTATATAGAATTACCTATCTTGTTCATTTTTAATATGATGAACGTTGTAGTGATGTAGTCCTCAAGGATTTTCCTGGTTTTGAAATCTAATTAGCGTGGTAAAATCTGTGGCTTCGTAAGTGATTGTTTTCGTATAAGCGTGTATCTAACTGCGGTTGTAAGATGTTAATCATGATCCGTTGGCATTAGATAATTTTTACTTTGTGGTTACATTAGTTAGATATATTGTTTAGCTGCGATATTTTTTTACTTCATTGATATGTGTCATTCAGCTGTTTCCTAAATTGTGCAAATTTTATCTAGAGGCAATATTAGATTTCACTTTTCTTTCGCTTGAACTCCTGTATTAGAATATGGATTTAGTACTTTTTTATTCTCATTATCATTTTTACTTAATAAAGAAACTAAAGAAACACAGTCAGAACACGCTGGTTGTTTAATACTAGGATGTTTTACCAATTACATCAGCTAAATTAAGTAATAATGTTTTCTTAATATGGCTGCGAACATAATAGCCCATATATTTTTTGTGTCCCACATGGCGCCAGTCTGTTAGAGTTTCCGTCCAATAAATAGAGAGAACCAAGCGAATTTGGTCTCTATAGCCAAAAGAAGACTTAAATTTCTATCCAGGGCTTTAGAATCGGAATTTCTTCATGATTACCTACGACCAGGGTAAAAACTTAGGGTTGCTTTTGAGTTGCTCAATTTTTCTAGGGATATATAGTAACACTAATCCATCTAAGTTAGCCTGGTGTTTGTTAGTTAGTGTTCGCTTTTGACCTACGATTATTATAGCCTTGACTTCCTTCAACGGGTAAATGGCTAGTGCAGAAGGTTAAACGTTTCTTAGATTTTGGTACGATATACCATTGGCAAGAATGGTTGTCAAAGTCCCTTAAGACATGGGCTTCAGATCGTTAACTTCTGATGTATCTCCATTGTACACTGCATAATAAATATTTTAATATTATGCGATTTTTGCTTGTTTCTTAAAAATTTTGTAAGGCTAAACAAAGAATGATTTGATGACAAATCGCGACAAAACAGAAACCCTATTTTTAGACGTATCTAATGATGCCGTTACAGACAAATTATGAGACTAACCTAGAGAGTCTACAAGTTAAATATTCCGATAGTGGCACTCAGAAGGTCGGTTAGGTTTCTTGGAGTATTTACGCTCTCCCGCTGCGTGATCCAGGGTATGAATCCCAAGGGAAAGTGAAGACTGTGCATTTATTTCCAGTTTGATATCGACATTTCAGGCTGAAAATGAATCCGAAAAGTAAGATGATTCCGTTCTTTGTGGGGTACGTTAAGCCGTCGTTTCCGGCTACTATCTTAGGATGGTAGTCTTAATACCATCTTCCTGCATTATGCTGTGGGGGCCTGTGCCTTGCAGTGGATCGTTATATGCTGATGATGATGATCAACTGTCACATCACTCATTGATGACATACACATTGATGGCGTACACAACGCACTTGGCAATAATTTGACGGTGGGCATGCACCGTGGGCAACTAGCCGCGTTTCACTTCGTTTCACTCACACGTTGCGATTTCTAACAACAGTTGGGCGCATTTCTTTTTCTATTGGCCACATGGAGTTCGTTAAGTTTTACTTTTCGAGATCTAGTTGCGGTGACCGGATTTTTTTTTTGGAACAATTACGTTGGTTTCTTTGTTGCGATAACGACAGTCAGGTTTTCAAAGGGTTTGGTGGGTTTTGTGTTTGACTAGTTTTGGTCATTGATACATAATTATTGATCTAACTGTAGGTATTGATGGCAAAAAGGTTGGTTTTTGACGATCACACAATGTCAAGGAACTACCCATCGCAATAGTAGGCCACCGTGACCGAAAATATTTTGGAGTCCTTCGGTGCTTCGGAGGGCACAGTCTACGTTCTTATTACTCGTTAAGATCCACCAATGCGGGTGTTGGTTCCGTGCATAGTGTTTGCGAGAATTCGTATTTATAATAAGATACCATAATAATATTAGTATGACCCATACATATAATTTATAACGAATAAATTTCATTTCATTCAATTATACAGAAGAAGTTATTGGGAACTATAAAACATTCCAGGATTTTTAAATGCTTTCTGCGCAAAGATGTAAAAAGTGTAGATAAGTGATATGCTCACAAAACAACTGAAAAGTGTTCCGAATGCAGTGATAGCACTCATACACATATTTCAAATGAGCGTAAATTTACCTAAACAAAGAGCCTACATCTGTATTTTCTTTTGCCGTTCTTCCTTTATATATACAGAATATCATTGTTTCTGATAATACAAGTCACCCATATTAGAAACGATAGTGAAATGTATTAACCTGTCTGGGCAGACAGCGTCCGTCGCCGACACGTGTTCAGTCACCTGCCGTATGCACCTGTTACGGTGCAGATGCATTTCAACCCCCTAACCCATCTTTGCGTCCGAAAATATTACGATCAATTTGAGTATTATTATTTGACGATTTGGTGTGATGGTTTAAAAGTTGCTTCTACATCAAAAGCTCTCGGTAGAATATACTTTGGGCGGTGGTTTGGGATATTTCTAATTAATTTAAAAATATATTTATATTCTCATATGAGTCGAGTTTTGGGCCGCTATCTGTAATTTAATAATATTTGCTTCTAAAAAGCATCGTTTCCGAAACGTGCGTTTTTTGGGGGTGCTATGTTATTGGGAAGGGGTGACAAAACCCCTAACCCAACCCAAACATATCATATATCAGCATATGTTAAAGTTAAAACAGTGATCTCTTCTTAAATATGATAAATTCTTTGTTCTTTGTAGACAAAATTGGAAGTCAAAATTCGGAAAAATCTATATTTGTTTCTAATTTACCTATTTTTGAAAGATAGATTTGCCAACTGCCATATTATCCACTTGCTCCGACAAGAAATGACGCATTCTAGCAAAAAATAGTATTCTAAGAAATACCTTTTTATGGTATGAAAGACGTTACGCGGTTATCAGTAAGTGTGCTACTGCATTCAGAACTAGCATTTCATTTAATTAACAATTGCAGTGAATCTGTGCTTAACTGCAATTTATATTATTATATGTCTGCAAGTAAACGTTTCGTCTAATCGCTGTATTCTCGCGATTGTTCTATTGCTACATTATAAATAAAATTAGATTCAAAGACTGCAAAAAAGTGTCTATTTAAATGAGTTTCCTACTTCCGTGGTCCGGTTGTTTGATATCTACGTGGTAGACTCGGTACCAGTACTGTACACAAAGATAATGAGTAGGGTATGCAAAGTGGGTGAAAGTAATCGAATAAACAATATATAATTTACATTTTCGTCAAATTGAGTGCTGGTGATGACATCAGATCGCCTATGGTTTCAAATCTGTAGCGGAAAAATGAGCGAATAATCGGGAATCATTTAGTATGTTGGCGATTTTCTGAAGAGATCGCGTAAATAAAGTCACTGTGCTATTTTCCCCAGTTTGGTTAAGATATTGCAGGCTAAATGCAGCTAAAAAGGCTTCAGACAATAGGGATTTTCTGAAGAGAGACTCTGTGGTACTTACTTCTTTCTTTTTTCGGCTCTTCTTGAAGATCCTACTTATTCCGAACCGGTGGTAGAGTCATAAAAAATTTAATAATAATAACAATTGACGGTTCAAAAGTATCTGTAACAGTTTTATTTAAATAAAGTTATTTTTTGTTGTTGTTTTGTTTTACTGAGGGTACGTGATGTTGTCGGCCCCGACTAATCATCGTCGATAACACCCACTATTTCACCAATTTAATTTTTATTCATAGTTAACCCAAACAATTCGTCGGTACAATGAAATGTGCCTACAGGGCGGATAAGTATGGCTATTAGTGGACTTGAATAGGTTGAGTAAAGATGGTTCTTTCATGCAGTAGTAGTATTGACATACATATAGTATTTATTAATGGTAAAACTTATATAGTTTTACATTTTCCTCTTTTTGCTTAGAAATATAAAGTGTATTTATAAATAAACTTACACGATGTACACTATGTTAATGCATGCTATAACAGCCGAGTGGTGAGCACGTATAATAGTTATTATCAACATATCTATTATCGTTTTACCGCTTGACAGCAATTTTATGGGTTATGTTGTACGAGTCGGTGTCATGATGTCATCAGTATATGGGATTTGTACACGCTTACTTTCAATTCAAAATTAACGCTCTGATCCCTAGACCACAGTGACTGTGACTCTTCATCATCAGCTCATTAAACGTCCCCACCGAGGGGAACGAGTCTTCCCGTATAGGGTAATTAGGCCTTAGTCGTCCACGCGGGCCCAGTGCGGGTTGGACGACTTCACGCACAATCTTTGAATCTCATCGCAGGTGTGTGCAGGTTTCCTTACGATTTTTTCTATCACCGTCGGATCGGATAACTTACATATAATTTCGGAACTAAAACATAATGGTACGTGGCGGGATTTGAACCTCTGCCCTCCTGGTACGTTTGATTATAAAAAAATAACTATTTGCGTAAGTGTTTTCTCTAAGATTAAGACAGCGTTCTATTTCTCATCTGTGTTTTGCAGTCTAATTTCGAACAATAAAAATTTAGCGAAAAAAAGGTTCTATTCTATGTATTTACTAAATCATTGTATTTTTGCGAAATAAATCAATAAATATACTATTTTTTTAACTTGATGTTATCGTTAGCAGATTGTTAAAGCCACTAGGCGATTATTTCAGATTGGTTAGTTCATCTATAATCAAAGTAACTAGAACTTTGTCACGTTTTCTATCGTGGCTGGTTTTATAGCACTGAAAAGGAATCTATTATTATTTGACTTCATTTTTTGGCAAAACTTAAAAGTATAAGTATAAATGACTGCATTTCCATTGAATAAGTTTTAGCGTAATATTTAGTGAAATAATAAACCTTAGTTGTATTCAAAATTTTTTTTATATCTGACGAATTCACCAGCCAATAGTTTTATTTTCCATATGAATATAATATTTTTAGCATATTTCCGGTCCCCCCTAGCAGTTATTATAAAGCAACAACAAACAAAAAAATTAAACTCTTAATCTTATATTTTTAATTCAGATCAACCAAAATTATTTAAATTTAATGCGAAAATTAATATAATAGGTATACTTAATTTCCCGGCCGAATTACTTCATACATTTTTATTGGTGCATATTCAAATTGCTTTTTCCAAGCAATTTATAATATGAAAGTGTTTACTGAGGTTTAAGTGCCACCTGTAATTATCTGCCGTCCACTAGCTAAAACACCGTTAACTGACGAACACAATTTTTAGTTATTTTATTTATTTAGGACAGTTTACAAGACGTACACTTTTTACATTGCCAATATTCATAAGTAAGCGATACAAACAAGTAGTGATGCCTTAATCATAAACTGCCACGACAAGCACAGCTGACATGGAAGCAGTTTTACAAATTAAAGTTAAACAGAATTTAATGTAAATACTTAAAAATACTAACTCAGAGTATAGTTACAAGTGAGAACAAGAATAAAAAAATATCGGCTATTATAATATAGTTCGGCCGATAATTAATTTAAATTGTGCACGATTATACACACTGTTAGTGATGTTTTAGATGCAGTATACCATATAATATCTTTGTGGTGATAAATAGCATTTTAAGAGATGGCTTATTCGAAGTTGTTTTCCGTTAAACAGGGTTTTTCAGTTATATATCGAAAAATTGTGCTCGTCAGTTAAGGGCGTTTTAGCTAGTGGACTGCAGTTATGATGTGGACGGCACGTTTGCTTACTCAGTAACTTAAAACCATCAGGGGGTCACCATCATCTCTTAAAACCGTGTTAAAATAATATTACTTCGTCTTTTCCGGTACAAAAGTGCTTACGTGTCATTATAACAATACTGTTTTAAGAGATTGCGGTAACCTCCAGGGCCTCGATCGCACTAATTTACTTGACATTACGACTTTACAATCGCAACTGTAAATTTGGTATTCCGATACTTTAATGTTAATGGTTTAAAATATATAATTATAGTATAGAAGAATGAATTGTCTAATGAAAGAAAAAATGTTTTATTTGTCGCATCGAATTTACAGAAAAACTTAAATTAACTCCTAAACGTAAACACACATCCCGCCAAAAACATTCTGTAAAAATCTAGCCAAGTCTCGATGGAGCTTATTGATTATCTCTAAAAGTAATGAAATCAAGACAAACGTGCCAAGTCTAAGGTTCCTTACTGCAATTAATTAATTATTATGGTTGATGTTGTGTGACTTGGACTTCGAGCTCCATCGAGACTTGGATAGATTTTTTACAGAATATTTTTGGTGGGATTTCACTTCTTTTTGTAGAAACTTGAAAGGAATATTGGACGACCCATTGGGTGTAATGGTTGAAACGTCGGCTACTACACCAAGGGTTTCGGGTTGTATCCCCGGGCAGCACCTACAAATATTTGTGTGCATTAACATGTCTGTTTGTATTGGTCTAGCGCGCTCGACTTGGCGGGGGCACTACCGTGCCCCCCAATTTTTGACATCGGATGAAGCGGCCCACCATGTTGAATATATATTGTTTAAAGGCAGTATGTCGATCTCTTATAGTTTGGCTGGGCTCTTTTGTTATCTAAGCAGGGTCACCAGGTACTCCAGATTCCGATTATCCAAGTTTTTATAGTTTTCCCTTTATGTAGCCATTAAACCCTACCTCTGTACCGAATTTCAGCTCTCTGAGTTAATAGAAAGTACTAGTTCTATTTTGATGATCATGCGTGAGTGAGTGAGTGATCTGTCTGAAATGCAAAACTTTGTTTTCGCTTAACATCGAACTAAATGACTACAGACTTGATATTTTGGATTTAAAGTATGTTATTATATCTCACTAGATGGCGAAAATTTTAGCGCTCTGGTATTATCCAAAGGTTCTCAAATTGGGGCCTTAAAATGCGGCGAAATGGGTCCTGTAAAGGATGGTACGGGAGTGTTTGCCTCGCGCTCGCGGGGCACTCCCGTGCCTCCAGATACAAGCATACAAATGAGGTCCCTGCTCGGTGTCGCAGTATCTAATCGATGTTACGACGATTTTCAGTAGGACCTGGGAAAGAGATTTGGAGATACGCCTAAAATATCTTTTCTAGATTCATAGAAAAGATATTTTGAGTTAATACTTAAAGACTTTCATGTATTTAAATAGCTTATTGGTAGTGGAAATTTGTTCCAACATTTGGTGCTGGCGTAACGGGCACCATTAATACTGCGCAACCGCAAACGTAATGCTGTTATTTCTTGGTATGGTGTTACCGATTAAAATCTACCATAAACCAGAACAAATGATTGTTAAAATTTACTATTGAGACACAATTTAATACCGATTAGTTACTGCGACATACTTATTTGTATGCATCCCATGTTTTTGTTATAACCTTAAGTTCGTTTAGGATTTAATTGTAAATTGATGCAACACATAAAACATTTTCTTTCTTTCTTGCAATAACCATCCTTCTAGCGCATTAAAATTAGCAGGGCCGATCGTTATTTTAAAACAGAACATTTCGATTATAATATGGGTGTAGTTATGATATCCTTCCGATCCTGTAATAGTTGACATATTCGATATTCGGTATTGCTATAATGTTAAGGTTCAATTTCGTCTGAACTAGCTGTCAAATGATTACCGCGATATGAAATTGACCAAAAGTTGTATTTCGGTCCAAGTGTAGTTACGTTATAGCTGTCAAAATTAAGGGCGATCGGCCTGCTGGTTACGTGTCCTTAGTTAAGCCATGCATCGCCTTGTCCCCGTAAACTTCCCATGACACTATGTTGCAATAACTACACCGTCCTTATCAACATCGTACTAATCTTTGTCGTTAAAAAACTACATTTGTTTTACCTACGTTTGTATTGAGCGCTTGTTATCTAAGTGTCCATATTTAAATTTTCCGTGTCTATTGTGGAATGCTACTCTGTGTTGTTATATACTACCATACTTGACTTTGACATCGTGAGGCAACCTGCGCACGCGTGCAAAGAGATTTATAGGTTGAGCGTGAGGTCGGCCAATCCGTTCGCGTATTGGTAGGCTAGTGCCCCTCAATGGGGACGTGCGCTGATGATGACGAGTGAGGTCACCGGCGACCTAAAACCATCTACTCTCTTTGTCCATTATCCTATCCCATTATAAAGGTCAGCAGCTTACTCTGCCCGTTTGAATTTGCGCGTCATTGGTTGGTTGGTAGGTCAATCGTCTGTTAAAGTGCGGGTTCGATCCCCGAGCAGTACATGAACATGTCTGTATTGCTCTGCGTGTTTAATATGTATATATTACAAAAAAAAAGTAAGTGTTTATCCGTTGTTTAGTGGCCATGTTACAGCCTTATTGTTTAGTTTTGGTCTAGACGGCGCTGTGAATGTCAGAGGATATTTATCATTATTCCTAAGAAATAAAAAAAACCTGAGTGCTAAAGTCGCGTACTTGTTTGCACCCATTGTTCCGATTCGTCTGTACATTCGACGTGAGTCACGCATTTTGTTATGGATTGTTTCAGTTATGCAGCTGTGCTTTTGTTTATGAATAGGCAATTTCCAAATTTTTTCAGCGATCTAAGTATTTTTATCATAAAATAAGTTCTGGATTTTATCGCTCAACTTATCTGCACATAGTGTATATATATATCCCACTGAAAAATTTTATGCAGGTAAAATGTTGTTTGCGTTTTTAAAAATATCAGATCTCATGTAGAGCCAAGCGTCTGAATCTACACGGCCTAACTCTACCGAACCTTACTTCAACAATTTGAACAATTTGGTGATGCGAATATTTAGTTTCTGATTAAATGTAAGTAACGAAACAGCCAAGCCATACGTATATTTTAAGTATACAATTTGAATAAATTGTTGAGTTTGATGTCTAGTAGGTTTGATAAAGTTTTACATTATTAATAATAACATTTGTATTTGTATGGTGTGTGTGCCTCTTGCCCCAGTGTCCATGTACCTTTGGCATGTGGTATTGATAGACAAATGAACTTGTGTTACTATCAGACCTTAGTCTAATATATGCTGAGGTAGATTATGTTGAGTTTTATAGTTTTTTGGTTGTCATGGTTACAAATCGTAAATTGAAGTAGAGCTTGATAGTTTTTTCATATGTAGAGAAATTTTCGCTGTTGTCCAGAAATTGATTTAATAAATATTTATTTTTTATTAATTAGTATTAAGTCGAAGCAGTAGTAATAGAATCTGCTTAAATTCTTTTAGGACTTCTAATAACGAACCACGAATTTTCCTGACCTTGACAAATCAGCTTTGAATCTGCTCCCTGTTCTTTGGTTTCCACTGCATATAAGTTATTATTACATCCCCATCTCAGTAATTTCGTTGGGAGAGTTATCTGATTTTCGGAGGCAGGCGAAGCGGCAGAAGTCTTTTAGTCAAAAAGGGTTTTAACCGAAGCTGTCGGTCAATAAGCTTATGGAATTTTTAAAAGCGGTTCGTTTTAATTCGATTCACTAGGGGGCATACTCGGTCGTCTAGGTATGAAGGTACCACCGTTGTGCCAGATATCGGTCCGTGAAACAAGAGTTTTGCACTCCTGTGTTTCGGGATGAAAGCACTGTTCCTAGTAAAACCAGGTATAAGAGACCTAACATCTGTCGTCTCGGATGACGGGCGCAGAGCAGTATTGACGAAAAATAATGACTACTTACTGTTATCAATTTTCTTTAACGCTGCATCTGCCATGGTCAGGCTTATCATTTACTATCAGGTGACGCACTGACCGTCCCCTTCACTTACAACATACAAGCCAATATTCGATGATGTGTTAGTAATGTCGAGAGCATTGTTTCTCGGCTCATTAGCGGTGTAGTAGCAACAATTCCCCGGCGTCGCAAACATCCGCAGTTTACACGACGATAAGCCTTATCTGGATATTAGCGGGCTGATTCATTAGCTCCCATGTGTTTTATAATGTTACATTGAACATTGCTTGTTCTGTTTCTTGAATGATATATATTATCCACGCATTCGGAGACAAGGCAGTGATACTCTAAAGGCAGATTCCAATGATTTTTGGCTTTTGAGAAGCGCTTTTTAATGATAATTTCCATTTATCATTTTCAAGCAAATCGTATGTCTAAAATTGAAAATCCGCTTACTTAGTTAAGCTACTGTCACCAAAGGGCAAATATAGCTTTTATTACGTCATCGGAATTCTGATTGGATCATGCATATCTTTGAAGATATTTAATATAAAGAACCCGATGCCAACAGTTACCCACTTAGTCGATAACATTAAATCGGTGACAACACTAGTATGTATATTTAAACCAATTATCACTATGGTGACCGTCAAAAATATACAAACATCGGATCTTGCCGTTCTCGGAAGGTTCTGAGCTTGGTCACTATAAAAAATACCAAAATTACGTTAAAATGACGCATGTATTTGGCAAAAGTGACACCATTTGTTTTACAATTACATCGTCATTCCTTTTTTAGCATATTGATGACGGATATATTTTAAATTGTAGATACCCAGAAACTAGACACAGAGATAGCGATATTGCCAGTTTAAAAATGTCCGTGATAGCCCAACAGAACACGATATGAGCTTCGTTTTGTGCTGGATTTCGATATGCTCAGATTTGGTACCTATTGCGGCGTCTCTATCTTATATTTTGAAATTATACTCTTTACTATCATCGACCAATGGAAGAAATTGTTCTCCCCTCCCCACATTTTCACGATAGGTACATATATCATGTATTTATATGAAATATATAGTTTCGAGGGACGCTTCATCTTATATCACGTCGCTTTCACCCTTAACCCATTGACCGCCAATGACGTCTTTAGGCGCCAGACACATATGTGCTATTGTTTCTGGATTCCCAGCGTTCAATGGGTTAAAGATTGTGTTAAAGAGTCTGCCCGTTGTTATTAAATAAACGAGTATCTATTTCGATTACTATTGAAATAAAAAATAAAACCTACTTCAACCAAAAACGTATCTATTAGACTTATCCGACAACACACGTAACCGTAGGCATCTCACGTGAACACACTATATAATATATAGTCGTACTGCTATGATGTTGGATATATTGCGAAGATTTATCTCTGAGCATACATGACTCATGCTTTGCAACTTGTGAGGCTGACGTCATTCGTAAACTTTATCTTGGAATATTGTACATTAACGAACTAAAGTGTTGCTAGGGATTATTAAGCTTTGAAATTAATTTAAAATATTTGAACGATTTCAGTTTATAAGAACGAAAGTGATGTTAGTAAAAACTGCATATACCGCTTTATAAACTTAACTTTAGCTATTAATTTCCTTCAACACTGCATCTGTCATGGTCAGGCGTATCACTTACCACGAGGTGAGCTTACTGGTCGTCCCGTTCACTAATAACATACAATTATTAAAACTTTAGGTATGTTCCATAGGTACTAGGAAAACGATGATACTAAAGTAAACTGTCATTGTCAAGGTCATTTCGACCGCAATAATCCTATAGTGTGAAAAACTTTCCTCAATGAATCTAGTGATAAATCATTGAGTGAGTTATCATAGAGCGGAAACATACATCTTTTGGTAGCGTCATGTGGGAAGCCCAAAATGGTTACTTTGTTGGTTACTTAGGGGAGTAGCTGAAAAACAGCGATGCTCGGGATTGCTCTCGTTGCAAACTCAGCTGAGCTCCTTCCCTTTGTCTCAAAGTACTTGTTTTTTGTAAAATTTTGAATTTTTATTTGTTAAATATTCGAAGAGAGACAATAAATATATTCTTATTCTTATTACTTGCGATTAGTCGGTGGTTGCAGTAGGTACAGGTATTATATGGAGGCATAATCCTGATTGGTTACTATTGATGTTTTGTATTAATAATTTTACCTACTAGACCCGGTATTGAGCCGTAAAGGTACCATCGCAGTGCTAGATATCGTCCCACAAAAACGAGTGTTTTGCACTTCCGTGTTTTAGGATGAAGGCACTGTAGCTAGTAAAATTACCGAGTGTAAGAGACCTGACAGATAATATCTCGTGCATAACATTGCCCTTCTAACGAAGAGTGCAATAAGTCGGATTTTTGGGCAAATGGACTTAAGACCTTTTTAAATCCATTTATACATTATGTTATGACATGACTAACAATAAAAAATACAAAGGTCAAGTAAATTTGCCTATGCACTCTTCGTTAGGAGGGCAGAATAGCATTTGTCCCTAGCGGATTATCGAATTACTAAAAACTCGAATAGAAAACTTATCCACTAAGACAATTTTTGTTCAATAAAATCAATTCTAAATTCAAACAAAGCAGACTACCTTCGGCAGAGTTGACGGGTTATGCGGGCGTCCTGATAAGCAATTAATAGGTTTGAATCAAGGCGACGACGGCCTCGATACCGGCATGAATGAACGCCATCACCAGTGTTGCCACCTTTGCCTTTTTGTAGCTAATTGTAGCACTTTTTAGGATAGGTGAACTCTATTTTAACGATTTAGCCCGAAAAGAGCAATCTAGCTCTTTTTCACTGTCTTGAAAATATTACCAAATTATGAAGTTTTCGACATGCCAACAAATACTTTCTTTGCTGTTTCATCGGTCACGATGACCTTTTTAGATACTCTAAACGCTTCATGATATGATTATTTCAGCATTTTAGAACAGAAAATACTTTGATGCTCAATCTAGCCCTATCTAGTTCCTACCTTTTTAACTTCTCAAACTGCCCTTTTTCTAAAAGTAAGGTGACAACACTGGCCGTCACTCGGTCCATTGTTGGTAGTACAAGATAAGATCGCGCCACCACAATCTATTGTTGTGGACATCCTCATTGAGGGAGCTAACATGCAAATTTGTAATTAAGATGGGCTTTGATTGTACTCCGATGTTAATTGCTTGGAGGTTGCGGTTTGAGCGTTTCTGAAGCTTGTTTTCGTCTTTTGGACGTGGGTTCTTTTATACCATGACAACCCATCTGGTGTAATGGTCGAAACGTCGGCTATTACACCAAAGGTTCCGGGTTCAATCCCCGGGCAATACAAATATTTGTGTGCATGAACATGTCTCTTTGTATTGGTCTGGGTGTTTTGTATGTATGCTATGTGTGCATATACAAAAAAAGTATATTAGTATGTTTATCCATTGTTTTGTATCCGTATTATAGGGTAATGCTTAGTTTGGGGCTAGATGCCGCTGTGTGAATGTCATTAGATATTTATTTATTAGGTATTATTACCTATTGAGCGCTGGGAAACTAGTAAATAGAAAATGTATTGATTCAGACGCGCGTACGTAGTATATTCTTTAATCATACGACCGCCAACGACGCCTGAAGGCACCAGACAATAGATCTCCGTGGCGTTTCTTAATTAAAATCAGTCGATTAATTACATTGAGCGTCGGTGGCTCAATGGTGTGGACTGTCGCCTTCCTACCGAGAGGGCTGAGGTTCAAATCCCGCCACGTACCAATGTGTTTTCGAATTTTCGAAATATATATGTACGTTATCCGGTTAAACTCTTACGGTGAAGGAAAACATCGTGAGGAAACCTGCGCACGCCTGCGAAGAGATTCAAAGGTTGTGCGTGAAGTCGTCCAACCCGCACTGGGCCCGCGTGGATGACTAAGTCCTAATCACCCTATACGGGTGGACTCGTGCCCCTCGGTGGGGAAGTTTAATGAGCTGATGATGATGATTAATCTCATGTAACTATGGGCCTAAGTACGATACTGTAATTGTGTTATGCCAACTCCACGAGTATAAGTTGTGTATAGTTCGTTCATGCCGATGACATAATCACTCCCGGAACATAACATCCGTTTGGCAGCGGCCCAATCGCATCGGGATAATTTTACCAACACAAATGTCTTTTTATTCTATTTATAACAAACGTTTTGTTTTCGACTTTCTTTTCAATACACTCCGCTGGTCGTGTGGAATAATGTTATGCGCCTAATCCAATGATGTGAAAAGTATGGATTCGTGATATGCTCACAAAACAATCGAAAAAAGTGTTCCGAATGCAGTGACAGCACACATACACATATTTCGAATTCGAACACATTTACCTAAACAAAAGAGTACAAAGTGTACTCTCTTCGGCGGTTCGTTTTTTGGCACGAATGGCGTATTTACCTTTATATATACAGAATATCATTGGCCTAATCTATATCCGTGCTTCGAAGGGGAGCTAGTGTTGCCACTTTAGTTTTAGGAATGGGGCTTTTTGAGATGTTAATAAGGGCTAGATGGAGCGTTAATGAACAAATAATGTATGAATCCCTGCGTTTAATGGGTTTTAAACTACTAAAGACGAATTCTCATTCCCTGTAATTTTGTTCCTCGACACTTAGTGTATGTTCGTATCATACCTATCAATGATATTATGTATATACGCCATCCGTGCCTCAAAAACGAACCGCCGAAGAGAGTACAGTTTGTACTCTTTTGTTTAGGTAAATGTGTTTCGATATATGTGTATGTGTGTTGTCACTGCATTCGGAACGCTTTTTTCGATTGTTTTGTGAGCATATCACGAATCCATACTTTTTTACATCATTGATACCTATATGTGTTAATGAACTATTGTTTGATTGTAAATGCCATCTGTTACAATTACAAATTCTTATCCCACATGATGTATTGTTTCTCATAGTTTCATTTGAAACAATTTCTCGATGTGCCGGCTTATTCGTCAATGTTTTCCATCGAACCGCACCCGGGTGACCTTAAAGCTCGGTCGAGTCCTTAGTAAACAAAAACAACAATTTACCCGTGTTTGTAGGTTTTCGTCGCCATTTTTTATTTGGAGGTCGAACTTTTGCGGTCGCTCTGCAAGGGCAATATTAATCCTGTTGATTCGTTACTATAATAACTTCGTCATTGTTTTAATGGACATTTTTATATTATCTACCTATTAGTTTTTTATAAGTCTAAAAGGGGTTTGATATAGTATTTCACTAGGGTGCGACATGAGGTTAAAAAAAGCTTAAAATTGATTGATTATACCTACACATCTATATGACACATACACGCAATCTCGAAATGAAAAAAAAATATGATAAAGAAAATGAATAGTTGGCAGGTTCTCTATCAACAACTAGCAGGCGATCTATTCAACTATTGTCAATAAATAAAAATATTAATAAAATTGAATGTGTGTTCAACATCTCTAATCCAATAATGGTGTTGTCTGATACAGAAACTGGCAGATAAATTAAAAGAAAACGCTATGACCAGTGACGAAAAAAACTTGATCCCAATAAAGCCTTTTCTCATTTATAACTTTTGACTGCAACATGCTAATCATTATTGTTTTTTTTAACATATTCTATTGAGAACAGTCTTTTTGAGACTTTCCGTTCGGCCATCGCGTTTTTTTTGCTAGAATGTACGAGTATCTGTTAGTTTCAACTTCATAGTTGCCTGATAAATAGAGTGTTTAATAATATAACTTGTACGTATGTCCAGATGAACGTCCGCGTGACGACGATGGACGCGGAGCTGGAGTTCGCGATCCAGCAGACCACCACCGGGAAGCAGCTGTTCGACCAGGTCGTGAAGACCATAGGCCTGAGGGAGGTCTGGTTCTTCGGTCTGCAGTACACCGACTCTAAGGGCGACCTCACCTGGATCAAACTGTACAAGAAGGTTAGTGCTGCTTTTTTTGATTTGTTTTGTGTATTTTTTATAGGAAAAGAAAATAACGTTGAAAATAAATATTAAAATAGAGTTACTATAATTAAGAGTAGGGCAAACTGTAATATAAGTTTGAATTAATTGTGTTATATGTTGTCTAGTTTTATTTAGAATAAATTATATGGTATAAAGAGAAATAAATAAAGATAATTCATGATCTTAAAACTAAACATAAGTCGGAAATAAGCTGGTGATTTGTGTCTTGTAAGAAGTAAAGAACATTATACTATATGAAAAAAAAAATGTTCACTGCGAATTCTTAGATATAAGTCATATGAAATGTGTTTTTTTTATACATAGACAACAATAACGAAATAATATTCTCTGCTTTATTATATCACTTAAGTTATTTAATTCGTCCATTCTCCATGTTCATTGTTTTTCTGTAGTCAATGTTCAAAATTAAATAATTAGCTGAAGGTTATCCGATCGCAACGAGACGGAGTGCTAACTTTATGTAAAGCATGCAATAGATAATTTAACAAGTGAACTATATGGATATTTTACACCTGTACGTACTTCTTATCTTAATTAACATTAACTAGTATTTTACCCAATATATCACAATGTGTTTAATTGATTATGAACTGTATTACAATCGCATAAAGCACTTAATTGACCATAATATCACATGATTGAAACAGTGATATCGTTCAGTAACATTCATATATGCATTCAAGACGTCTCTTGTATGACAAAGCAGATTTTACACTAGCATTATCTAACTTAACGAGCGCATGAGGTTTTTATTATAGTTACGCTGAAACTACTAGTATGCCTATATAATGGTTTCTTAGAAACAGTTTTGTTGTTAACGCGGGTGAGAGATAGCTTGATTCACATCATATGATGATTGTCGTGATGTTAAACATCATCGCAGGGCTCTGATTAGGTTTCAGCTAGTGTATACTTCTGAAATTCCATAAATTTATCATGTAATGTTTAAATTATATTTTTAGTTCAATGTAACAAATAAAAATAAAGATTGAATCGAGATATAAAAAATATTAGAGTCACTTCACTATTGTAAAAGAGGAGGGATCAGTTTGAAGTTCTCTTCACTCTATCTCACAATCAGTCCATCGCCAGACATAAGTCTTAGCCATTTTTCCATATTTAAAATAAAGATGTACAGAATATAAATAAACTACAGTGTATTATCGAAAAAAATGCAAAAGCAAGAGGAAGACACAAAATTAAGGGTTGAACTTGAAAAAAGAAATATGCGCCCGCGTCACGCTAAATGCGCGTACGCAACCATTAAATTTAGCGGAACCGAAGCCAACGCCAAGTTCAAGTTTGTATTGCGCTACCTTTTGTTTCATAATTTTTCAACTGAAATTTTTGTAGAGTTATATATAGTTTTCTATTTATTTTGAATCAAGTTGGCAAGTGGAACCAAAACAAAGGGATTATGATTATTCAGTGTAATTTATTTCATTATTTCCGAACAAGAAGTTTAAGGATAACATGGTTCGTTTGGTCAAGAAAACATATTTGTGAAGCCGTCTGACACATAAAAATTACTATAAATGTGAATAGTTGAAAATTGGAAAGAGTATTGACATTCCCACTGTGTTTTATTATTTTTCCTGAATAAACTGAGAGTCTTAGTACTTAATTAGTTTGCCACTGTAAATTATATATCTGAATATTGTTTTTATTTAATTGCTTGGTTTTCTTAAGTCAATCAATAAACCAAAAATGACGCCTGCTTGTGGAAGTCATTGTTAACTTTATGTAGTCCAATGATTTTCTAAATAAAATAGGTGATGTAAGTGAAAAGGTAACCTACTCTGCACTTACTCTAGGCCACGAGCGGGACTCCAAACAACAGCCAAAGTAAAGGAAATCAACAAGAAGCACTCGCTTTTTGTTGATTTAGGCTATTTCTGGTCAAACTAGCTCCATCGTAGAGCACGTCCACTGAGATAGTGTCAAGAGCAAAAAATTTTAAAATAATTGAACTAAAAGGAAGCTGTGAAACATGTTCACGTGTAGATATACTAGCTTGAACGACCTTGTCCGTTATCAAAAATGTTTGCGTTTTCTAATTTAGGCACTGCTGCGACCACGTCACTGTTAGTATTCTATCTTACTATTAGTAAAGAAGTAATTGTATATGAGGGTATAGGTTTTAAGTTATTAGTTACAAAAATACATAAAATATTTTAAATACCATCCTTACAATAATAGCTTATCTAACAGTTGACATACATGGAGTATACATTTGAAAAACATTTAAGTGTTCTTTCCGCGGGATTACTCCGATCCTGCCGGCCCAAGATGGCCCTCCCAAGAATACTTACTCGTACTTGAATAGAGTTAGAAAAGGATAACGCTTTATACGATAAATAGCACCATCACTTTTAACTTAATTTAAGTAAAGATCAACTTTAAGTCTCGTTCTAGAATACGGGCCTTTCGTCTTTCTTTTTTATTATTAAAAAGTCTTCTCCCAACTCGAACTTGACGTGCGATTTGCTCAAATCACCTGGCGTATTTCCAAGCGAGAACGGGAATGGTGCGCTCGCGCAGCGCTCATTGTATGCGACGCGCGTTCGCATTGTTGTACGCACCCTTGCCTCGTATACAATTCCGTGAAATTGTTTTTCCTTACTCGATACGCTCGTTCGACATTGACCCGGTAACAAAACGGCGTCACGTCGACTTTTGTAGCCTTACTAACCCGTTTGTGTCTCTTGGTTGAATTAATTTAGGTTAAATGAATTTTGTTTGAGATAAACAAACTATTTAGGGTTCTTCTGAGGAAATTTTAAAACATTGTTTACAATGAATTTTCCTTTATTGTCTCAATTGGATTATGTTTTATGGTTATTACCTATCGTAAATATTTGATATTTAAAAATAATACTAAATGAAATAAATAATTGAAAACTGAATCCGGGCGCAAGTCACTTCACTAAACTATTCAGGGAAAGTATTTTCTTATACATATCATAATTGTCTCATTGCTAGGCTTGGAACCTCAAGTACAAAGTAAGAAAAACCTGTTGCTCCCAAGAGCATTACTGTAAAGCAATAAACCAGTTCTATACAAACATAAGGAGGTTTTTAGTGTTGGCAAGATATTTTAAAATGAATTGAACCACGGAACTCTCGTAAGGTGTTGTGGTCCAACTAGTTGGACAGAGCAGTTAGACTACTGCCCCTCACTGACCATTTTCCAATTAGATAAACATTTCGTACTTATTTATTAGGGATAAAATACATAACAATTCAACAGTGGATTTCAATACTTCGGTCTGATTAAGGACGTCAAGTTGATACAAGCAAATGAATATTCAAACACGCGTGACTGGTATTCGGCGACGACCTTGCCTACTGTAAAGACGAGCCATAACACTTTTACTAACCGGTGGCAAAGATAAAACTTGTATTCTATAGAACTTGGCATGTGAGGAGAAATCATTGTCACTGGAAATTTCTGGGCACGTTACGATAAAGTGTGACACTGAATACAGTAAATTCTACACTGTATGAAAAAAAAATCGTTTCAAATAAATCAAAGCGAAGACTAAACAACTTCAAAAAAACTCTTGAGATGCGTCGCCGGGCTTTTAAATAACAATTCGCTTGTTTTGAAGCCGAGTCGGAAGTCATATTATTAATAATTATAATTTTGAAACAGGCCTAATTATTGAAACCTATGAATATGTGTAAGATAAAGGTTTGCCGAATAACCCGTTACAACTATGTCGCTGTGCAGATAGCACTATCGTCAATGCGATTGCGTGAGTTATCTATGAATGATACACGAAATATTTCTCAAAGATAGTTATCGTTCGTGAAACCCACAAATCCTGTTGAGCAGCGGTGTTTAATTTATTAATACATGATCGGTTTAGTAATCATTGGGAAACGTGTTCAAGGTTTATTGTATGGGTTTATGTTCATTAGGTTTTATCTATGGATGTTTTATCTGTTCATTAAGTTTAAACTGCGATACGTAATTAATGTACCATTGAATATACTCATATTATAAAGAGGAAAACTTTGTAATGAATAGACTCAAAAACTACTGGACCGATTAAAAACTCATACTCCATTAGAAAGCTACATTACCCACGAGTAACATAGGCTACATTTTATTTTAGAAAATACTTTTTATTTTAGAAAAATATACCATGTTTTACCGCATGGTCGCGGCATCCTGCAGTCTGTGTCGAAATTTCAACTGCGTATGGTTAGACGGCTAGGACGCTTTGCTCTTAGACTTTTGTCTTTCAGCATTGAGGAATCGTTGACGTAACATGCCATATCCCGCGCAGCACAACTGAATCCTCCTACCAGCTTCTCTAATTTATGCCAACCAAGTTGAATGGCTGAGTTTGATTATCATTTATTTATTTATTTTGTTGGATCTCCTATGGAGTCCTGCAAGTGCTTACGAAACGCATTCATAATTAAACATACCAGTATGACATATTTTCCACAAAATATATGTCATAGTCACAATTAAATAGTAAAATGTAAAGAGGCCGCCTTTATTTATGCAATAATCTTATCATTATTACTAAGCAGGTGATATCGATAAGCCCAACACGCCCGTATCCGTCTGCATTGTGTTACTTCACGTGAATACAAGTACTTATTATCGTACATTGTCGCGATAGTGATGAAATTTGGATATGAGTTGTTCTTCGAATTCTTACCCTGTGGTGATATTTTGGAAGAGGTAATCACCCAACATTGGGCGGCAAACAATATTAATTGTGGCTTATTTGATGGCAGTCAACGTGTTAAGAATAACACTATGTGTAATAATATTTATTTGGGAAGCGTAAAAAAATATACAATGACACAATTTATTCCACTTTTGCTAGGTGGTAGACTCGGTACTGAGTCGTCTCAACTCGACTCGAAAAATCCAAGCCCCCGCAACGCCCTAAGCCGAGGTTCGAGTCCCGTTCGGGGACGCCCTTAGGCTCGTTGTGTAAATATTAAGGCTGAGAGCCATCTGCGCTCGCCACTTGCCCGGTGAAGCTGTAAAGGCCATCTGCGGCCAACAGCAGTAGTCAGTTCGAAAAAAAAAATCGACTCGAAAAATCTATTCATCTTCTGATAAAGAACAGAGCAAGTCTGACTTTTTCCATTAAAATACATCTATCCTACTCGTATATACAGCTTTTAACGTAATATCTATCAAACAGGTAGAGATACAGAGGTTTTTCCAATTAATCATCGCAGTTACATATCTTATTTATTTCCTGTTGTGTTTGGATTCCTTGCGGTTAAAATATATTTAACAGATCTTAAATATATTGATGGTATTAATTTTGTTCAAATCTGGTTTTCCGAAAGACGTATCTTACGCATAACACAGTAATTTTAAGTCGGTAATCCCAAGTTTGCTTTTACAAGGTACGCATTGGTATGGGAATGCATCCATTTAACAAAGGAATCTTTGAGTATCTTATTAAATACTTTTAAATTGTTTATTTACTTTTGTTTGTACAATAATTTCATTTTGATAGTATTAAAGATATTAAATTGACTCATTCTTTAATGAATTAAAATATTTAATTAGGTTATTTGGAGTGCATTTTTTGATTATGATAATTTGTTATAAGAATTTTAAATAATCTGCATACAAGTATTTTGTGTTTGTTTGTATTGTAAATTTACTGTTTATATCAAAATTAATTAATTGACATTTATTCCGTATTTTTTATATTGTATATTTATTAACAAACATTTTTTTTTCTTGACATATATTTTTTTTAAAATATATTTTAATTTGACTTACTATTATTGCTAATTAATAATCTTTATTGTATTTATTTCTCTATTTGATATATTGCTTTGTTATTGACTGAATTAAATAATTACTAAATGTCTAAACAATATTAATGTAAATAGGATTTTATTGTTAATGTTAATTGCAACACCTTCAGGGTCCATATGATCACGACCAATATTGTAAAATCTTATGAATACATAGTTATGCAATTGAAATAAATAAAATATAAAAAATAAATGGTATTGCTAAATGTACCTACCTAATGGTATTTTATAAATTCAAAATGTATATTATAAAAATATGAAATTTTAAATAAAATTTGTATTAGTGACTTAATTAGGTTTATTTTATATACCTAGATTTTTTTCTTCTTCGTTCTCTTCTTTTAACTTGAAGATATTATTTGAAAAATGTCAATCATAAATAATCAATAACGTTTAATTTGTGACTCCAATAAGGAGATAGACATCAATCAGTACCGGCCCAGTCCCGTTGATCGTCCGGCTCGTTGGGCTAACGGTCACACAATGTCACCATTGGCGGGCAGACGAGACGGAATCTGTGGCAGGTTGTGCGCGCACGCCTCGTGGTCTGTCACTTATCCGGTTCAAACCGCTTTTACAGTTGACAGGTTAACTCTTTGACTTCCGGAGACGCGTCACTAAGGCCGTATTCTAGAACGAGACTCAAGCGTTGGTCGTTACTGAAATAGAGTTTGAAAGGGATGCCACTATTTATAACTTGATTTGAGTAAAGATCAACGCTTGAGTCTCTTTCTAGAATGTGGGCCTCACAATCTATAATAGTGACATAACCGGGTACAATGATGTTCTGTTTATATAAAAGAAGATACGCCATCCGTGCTCAAACGAACACAGAAAGTGTGTACTCTTTGTTTAGGTAAATGTATTCGAAATATGTGTGTGTGTGCTGTCACTGCATTCGAAACTTGTTTCGATTGTTTTGTGAGCATATCAGAATCCATACTTTTTTACATCATTGACCGGGTACAAGAGACCTTAACATCTGCTGTCTCAGAGATGGAGAATAATAACTCCGATAATTTTACTATTCTATTCAATTAAAACAGTTTATTTGTAATTTACTGTTGTATGCTATTGATGAAGATGAAGCATTGCCATGCTTTTAAAAAAAAACATAATAGGGCTGCTTCTTGTAAAAAATAAATAAGCATTCATCTTATTTATTCGTCTAAACCCACATGCACCAGACTGAGCAGTTTTCTATGTAATTATCCAAGTGCAACGGTGTAAACAAGACCATTGAGACTGATATACTGCTAATAGTCCAAACACGTCAAAGTATTAAGAACACCATCTCGAGTATTTGTACACAGACCAAGTGTCTGCATGTTGTGGTCGCGTAGCATTCATAGGGGAATCATATGTTCTCTCGTTAGCCCGTAAAAACTAGTATGGAGTACCGATTCAATGCACCTTTACGATCGCGATTAACGTCGGCGACATCCGTGAGGTAAATAACTATTATGTTTATGAATGGTTCCAAACGTGGTGATAATTTGTACTGACTTTATAAATATTATAAGAGAAGGAAGTTATATTTATCAGGGTCTCAGTGTTAAAATTCTTTAACTTCTGATAAAGATAACATTTTTTTTTTGAGAACACAGCTAGAATTTGCATAGATCCGTCATGTCATATGGATAGTTAAAAGCTTGTTTTCTGCTTTCATGTGGAAATAATTGATTAAACACGTGATATGTATCATCATAAAAAGGCGTGTTTCCTAGAAAATGTTTAAACACTGTAAAACACAGACCGATCAATACCAGTAAATAATTCACATCCTATTGAATGTATACTAATATTATAAAAAGGAAAACTTTGTTCTGTTTTTAATAAAAAGGACTGATTTAAAAAAATCTTTCACCATTCGAAAGCTTCATTATCCACAAGTAACATAGGCTAAATTTTTAATTCATCATCATCAGCTCATTAAACGCCCACGAGGGTGATTAGGCCTTAGTCGTCCACGCGGGCCCAGTGCGGATTGGACGACTTCACACACAACCTTCGAATCTCTTCGCAGGCGTGCATGAAGGTTTCCTCACGATGTTTTCCTTCACCGTAAGAGCGTCGGATAACGTACATATATTTTTCGAAAATTCGAAAATACATTGGTACGTGTCGGGATTTGAACCTCAGCCCTCCCGGTAGGAAGGCGACAGTCCACACCACTGAGCCACCGACGCTCTCAAATTTTTAATTAGAAAATTATTTTTATTTTAGAAAAATAAAGCAATGTTGTTCCGCACGCAGCCGCGCGTCGCGTGATCTGCGCGGTTTATGTTTTACTGCAGGGCGATATAATCTTATACCGAGTGGCACAGTTCGTTAATAAATAATACTGAAATTGAAAAATAAATTGCATCGATTCCCGTATAACTATATCAATGATCAAAGTAAAATCTCTCGCGCTATTACAGATTCACATACGTCGTAAGTGTCTTCTGCATCTGGAATATATGATAGCAATATATTGTTCCATTTATAGAAGTTATTTCTGACCGTGTGACTCATCGGTTGAGCGAACTGATTCGCACACAAACCGCGAGCCAGTTGTTAAAAGAACTGCACCAAAGTTTATCGAGATTGAAGAAAGGAAATCTACTGTTGATTTAGGTTATTGTATATTGAAAATGCCTTTTCTGCCACCCAAGACTCTTGAGGATATACTATATGTCTAGAAACGAATTTGGTAATATGTCCAAACCCTATCGTGTGGTTTATCATAAATGAATTAACCAGCTTTCCAAAATACCCAATCGAACCCCTTTTAGGTAAGAGCAAGCACTGGAGATTCCTAATCAAGGCGTTCAAGGATCCTTTCGTTCTAGAATGAAATCAAAACCAGCACCATTGGTACGAGGGCGTATATTAACAATTGAACGGCATTTCTCGTTCGTTCACTAGATACATAATTCTATGGAACACGGTCGCATGGCGTTATTGTATTTTTATGCGCGTTGCGTGCAAAATGCCTTGTATTACATTTCACTGATAAAGCGGTTGTTAGCGATACTGGAGACTGCTGTAATACAGTGATCGGACGTGCAGCTGGTCAGCCATCTTGGCTTTTAACGGTCGTGATTTGAATACATGTGGCCCACACTAGGTGTTCACATCTTAAAGCTATAAACAGCACATGGTTGATAGTGTGATAAANTTCTCCAAGTAAGTAAAAACTGTACAAAGTAATCAAACTTGAAGTAAAACTTAGATTAATATTTGCAGCTCAGTGTAGCCTAAAGTTTTCCGGCATGAATATGTACCCTTTCAAAATATTGCGTGTTCGACTAAATTTCTAAGAGTTTGCATTTGTTTTGTGTACAGATCATAAGCAAAGATGACTCTCACTGGTGGCAAGCACGGAAAGATGCATCCGGCGGCTCCGCAGGGCTCATTCCTAGTCCCGAGCTGCAGGAATGGCGAGCGGCATGCGCTGCCGCTGAAAGATCTAACACCGATCAAGGTACAATAATTATTCAATATAAGCATATGTTCCGACTTTTTAAAACAGCTACAATAGACTGTAGTTTCATTGGGGTGCATCGGATGTTTGCATTTACTGTAAAAAAAATAAAAGCTACGTAACCTTTTATGTAGCTTGTGTACGATTCTCAAATAATATACATATTAATTTTTGGTCGGAGAGCCATGTGCACTCTCTATTTATCTGGTGAAGCTGTAAAGGCCATCCGCAGCCGTCAGCAAAACGTCCTTCCTATAAAAGAACCATTTATTTAAAAACAGATTATAGTAGTGGACAATTTTAAATTCTTTATTAAAGGAATTGTTTCTGCAAACCTGTCAAAATAAAGACGGAATTTGGAAGCACATGTTTTAAACCTTGTCCTTGCATTAACGTCTGCATGTATCTATGTTTCATTTGTTTTTATGAATACAGATACAACTGCGTGGTTACCATGTTTTGTACCACCACTATCCTTAGATCTTTGTTCCCCGTTACATTCATATTTAGTTTATGGATATGTGATCAGATACATGTCATGTAGTTAACTTCTTATATTGTGGGAATTACAATATAATCAATAAAAGTTGATAAACAATTAAAAAAATATAACTTTCGGCTGAATTTTCATTGTAACAATACAATAATCTACGATTTGCTTGGAAACATTTGTGTACTCGTATTTTGTAGTTGCATAAATATGTGTCTTAGTTTTACTAGCTCGATGTTAGTTTAACTAAATAACAGTATGTTATGTATGATTTTCCGTACGTTTTCTTTGTCGATTACCATCTACATCAAGCAAATAAAAAAGATTATCAACGCCAATGCTCCTAACTTGAATTTTGCTTACCTTGTTTTTGGCATCATATTTATCTTATTCAGTATGTATGTAGTCCACGTGTCTGATTTTTGACTTTGGATTTTAATTGGTAGGGAAATTTAGTTTGGGTCAATTCTAAAAAAAAATTGGTAATATTTGTTAGAATACTGAGCCACCGGTTCGAATTGTTATAATTACTTCCCTTTAAATCAATGCTGATAATGATATTGTTCCAACATAAAATATTTTGCTCATCTTCATTATCGACAGTAATAAACAAATTATTGTCTGTGCTATTTTCCTTGTACTCATTAATCATATCTAGTGTAGTCGTTTGTCGGACGTGAGCCTACAATTAGACCCCTTGCAACCAAGGATTTTATTTTATTTGTTACTTAATAATGTATGTACTTAAATGATGTTTAATTTGCAAACAATTTGATTTGTTCATTAACATGTCGTATTTTGCTTTCAAACATTATCATTGGATGAATCTGCAGTTGGTATGTAAAAACGCTTTATCGTATCCCGAGATATACAAGCTCCCGTATTATATACTCCCCAAATATTTAACTGATAATCTTTGCATGGTCTTCAACCAGAATAATAAGCCAGTATTTGTCTTACCTTGTAATACCTAAATACCTTAAAACTTTCGAGTAGGCACTATGTAAAATCCAAAGTACACTACCATCTCTTACTTCTCTTAAAGTACCAAATATTGCCTAAAGAACCTTTTATTAGTCAATAGCCCACTAGTTGTAACTTACAAGGGAGTTTGTGTACCCCCATGATATTATACTGACTGTAATCAGAGGAAATGTTTTGTCAATGTTAATCCAATATTTTTAAAATAAGAAAAAGGAAAATCATGGAAGAATTTATTCAATGACGTCATATTTGCTTCAAAGCATTTTGAAAGTGATATATTTCAGTATTTATACCATTTGTGGTGTTAAATGGTACTAAATACTGGTCTACTACGTGCTGTATACAACTCAGCTGGACCAGCCACCACGGTAACCGATTAGTTTGAGAGGTTGAGGTTGACTATTATGTTCTAGTCAACTGATGGACTGGACATCCTTCAACGATTGATTGGGATGGCACTAAGTATAACCTGCAGAGATAATCCAGTTTTAACCAGTTGTTATAATATGGTAGGTACGTTGAACAGGATGCTCCACGAACAAAGTACGTTGGCTTGGGTTCTGGAAGTTGTTTAAATCAAATCAAAGGGGTATTCCATGCCAATTATGATTCTGACTGATATCGGCCTATAAAGAACAATTTTGCAATATTTTTGTTACTTTGACAAAACATTTCCCGAAATGCGTGTCCCCAAAATGTATGTAGTTATAAACCATACCATTCCATTGCGTTTGCATGAACGGTGTTGTAATGTTATGCCGCTAGGAGCCGAAGGATGCGTGTCTCATACTGACGGATGTGACAATACAGGTAATACTGATACTAAATAATATTATTAAGCCATAGATAGTAATACGATAGGGTGGAGAGATAACAATGTCACAAAAAGAAAAAAAAGTAGTTAAATTTATGAGGGAACAAACCGCATACATTTATAATAAAACCGTCTGTTTAACATATAGAAAGCAAATCAATGAAAAAAAATACAATTATCAGCGTGTTTAAGTAGACTAAAAAATACATTAATTATTATGAAATGTATATATTTATTAAGTCATAAAAGATAGTTAGTTATACATATTTAAAAAATATTTAGTGTTTGTTTAGTGTATTTTACTTAAAAATGGCATATTCAAATGTAATATAAATTACCAAAAAATATGTGTTTATCATGCACCGAGAACATTCAAGACGAAGTAGTTTTTTGTCCTTATAAGTTTATTTTTTATATTTTTTTTTGCATTAATTTGTAACTACTTGCCCGAAATGTGAATTTGTATCTTCTTTTGTGCTTATTAAAATAGTTTACCAGGGTTTATACGTGTCAGTTGACATATCACATAAGCAAGTTTAAATGGTACATCAAATTGTTGCAGTCAACTGTTCCATATTTGGGCGCAAGAAGAAGCAGCCCAAAGACAAGTACTTGGCAAAGCACAATGCGGTCTTCGACCAACTCGATGTTGTCACCTACGAGGAGGTCGTTAAACTACCATGTAAGTAAAAAATATCCACCGACATCACACAGCGTCATCTAGCCCCATAGTAAGCGAGGAGCTTGTAGTTAGGGTACTAAACAACTGATAAACATACTTTTTTATAAATACATACATATTATACATAGAAACACGCAGACCATTACAAATATAAAATTTCATGCACAAAAAAGTTTGTAATGCCGGGATCGGACCCGGAGCCTTGGTGTAGTAGCCGACGTCTCGACCATTACACCACACGGGTCGTCAAAAGTAAGAGAAAGTATGCGTGCATGTAGCTGTATATTATTTTAAACTAGAACGCAAAGATAGGTCAGGGTTAAGTTCTGACTCTATTATTTCTCCTCCATATCAATTCCGTTTTGTTATTATCTGTCAGATAAAAACAATTCTTCAAATTTCTAATACAAGCAAACTTTTTGCTTAAAAGGAAGCTTCGGCGACAATTTGCTGTATGATCGTGTTTTACTAAATAAATAATTTGTTTTTTTTTTATTCGATTGATTGATAAAACAAGCCAGAGCTAGAGTATTGTGGTTTTGATACCACAATACTTTAGTTTCAAGGTAGATTGTTATGTCAGAAGTCCTGAGTCCCGACTGCATTTCTTTTAAGCTTTCCAGAGGAAAACGATCGTGCTTCTCGGCGCTCATGGTGTCGGCCGACGTCATATCAAGAACACACTTATAGCGCGTCACCAGACCAGTACGCGTATCCTATACCACGTGAGTGCCAATCATAGTAATAATAAATGTACAGGTAACTCGTTATACCAATATTAACAAAATAGAGTAATGAGACCCAATCAGTGTTGCCACCTTAGTTTTAAGAAAAGTTTTTGAGAACTTAAAAATGGCTAGACAGGGCTAGATTGAGCATCAAAAGATTTACTGTTCTAAAAATGCTAAAATAATCATGTCATGAAGCTGTTTTTTTAGAGCGTCTTAAAAACGACATGACCGATGAAATAGCAAAAAAATACTGGTTAGCATGTCGAAAACTTCAAAAATTGGTAATATTTCCAAGACAGTGAAAAAGAGCTAGATTGCCCATATCGGGTAAATCGTTAAAAAAGCAGTTCACCTATACTAAAAAGTGCTAGATCTAGTCACAAAAGGGCGAAGGTGGCAACACTGGAATCACGATCTCAATGGCTGCGGCTAAAGCGCGCAAATCATACACAGAATAATTCAATGCCACATATTCACAAACTAAAGGTTTAGTTTGTAAATCTGTGTTCAAGACCGAGGTTCTGCCAACTGGGCATCGTTACAACTTGTAGGTTTGACCAGCCACGGTACCAGCAGTAATTGGTCAGGTGTATACCGACAAATGCATAAACAAAACATATTTTTCATATTGTTTTTCTTAATATTATTCATCAGTTTCCCTTCCACCTGCACATCTTTAATTTTATGGGAGGTTGTCTAGAAGAAATCGCAATTTAGTAATATAACCGCCTAAAAGTACCCATTTTTATTTTTAAGACCCCGTAAAGTGTTGTACTTTTGTCAGATATAACTGAATTTCCTTGTCACAGACACGACGAGACCATCCAGGCCTGATGAAGAGAACGGGAGGCACTACTACTTCGTAACCCATGAGGAGATGATGGCCGATATTGCTGCTAACGAGTACTTGGAATATGGTATGATATTATATTTAATATTAACGAAGACATTTTGTTTTCTTTTTAATTATTTCATAGAACAGCAAACGAGCTAATGGTAAACCTAATGTTAAGTGATTATAACTGCATTGCTCTCTGCACTCGCTTTTATCATCATCATCAGCTCATTAAACGTTCCCACCGAGGGGCACGAGCCTACCCGTATAGGGTGATTAGGCCTTAGTCGTCCACGCGGGCCTAGTGCGGATTGGACGACTTCACACACAACCTTCGAATCTCTTCGCAGGCGTGCATGAAGGTTTCCTCACGATGTTTTCCTTCACCGTAAGAGCGTCGGATAACGTACATGTATTTTTCGAAAATACATTGGTACGTGTCGGGATTTGAACCTCAGCCCTCCCGGTAGGAAGGCGACAGTCCACACCACTGAGCCACCGACGCTCTACTCGCTTTTATACCAGACTTCAATACCGGCAAAAATATTGTATTTGATTCATTAACATTCTTAGATAAACAATAAACATTCGGACTAAGCGTTTTGCGTCTTCTTTCATTATGCGTACAGCTAGGGAATGGAATGACCTCCCTGCGTTTGTGTTTCCGGCCACTTACAACCTCGTGGCATTCAAAAAACGAGTGAATAGTCTTTTTCTGGGCAAGCTCGCTCCATCTTAGAGCACGTCTCTTCCCATAGGATAGTCTGTGCTCAAGAGTAAGCCCATCAGATATAAAAAAAAAACTTACTAGGTGGTAGACTCGATACTGAGTCGTCTAGGTAGGTACCGCAGTGCCAGATATCTTCCCGTGAAATGGGAGTGTTATGCACTTTTATGTTTCGTGATGAGGGCACCGTAGCTAGTAAAATTACCGGGTATGAGAGACCTCAAAACTGATGTCTCGGGTGACGAGCGCAATACAGTGTTATAACTTTCCACCAACACTGCATCTGTCATGGTCAGACGTAACACTTACCACCGACGAAATGACCGTCTCCTTCTGTTGATGACATAAAAAATGCAATTTTAATAATACCATTTCAATACAACAGGAACACACGAGGACGCAATGTATGGCACCAAGCTGGATACAATCCGGCGGATCCATTCGGAGCGTCGCATCGCAATCCTGGACGTGGAACCTCAGGCGCTGAAGATACTGCGCACGGCGGAGTTCGCGCCGTACGTGGTGTTCATTGCTGCGCCGCCGCTCAACAATGTCGCTGATGTTAGTATACACTCTTCATTGGATACTAAACTCATCATAAATTACCGGTTGGCAAATGAGCTTTAGGTAAAGTCGATCGGGCAACTAACGTAGGTAAGTTATAAGCTATCAGTTGGGCCGTACGTGGTATTCATTGCTGCGCCACCGCTCAACAATGTCGCTGATGTTAGTATACACTCTTCATTGGATACCAAACAGATCATAAATGACCTTGAACAACATCAGTTCAATATACGTCCCCATCTAGGCCCAAGAGCCTACCCGTATACGGTTTATGGGCCTTAGTCGTCCACGCGGGCTCAGTGCGGATTAGCCGACTCCACACACTTTTGAATTTAATCGTGGGCGCGCGCAGGTTTCCTCACGATGTTTTCCTTCACTGTAAGAGCGTCGGATACACGTACATAAAATTTTCGAAAATTCGAAAACACATACGTGGCGGGATTTCAACCTGCACCCTTCAGATCGGAAGGCAACACTCCATACCAATGAGCCACCAAAGCGCTGGTTAAAAAAATATGTTTTTACTTTCAGTACGACGGATCCCTCGAAGTATTGGTACGCGAGTCCGAGCAACTGCGCCGCACTTACGGCCACTACTTCGACCTGAACATCGTGAACAACGACATCGACGACACACTGGCGCAGCTCGAAGCCGCCTTGGCCCGACTACGGTCGACCCCGCAATGGGTTCCCGTGTCGTGGGTCTACTAGATATCGACTTTACAATTTTTAGTTCACAGTTTTTATTTCACAATTGGTTAAGTTCGCAATTGGTTATATTCACAATTGGTTAAGTTCACAATTGGTTATATTCACAATTTTTAGTTTAAATTTTTTTAGAGTTGGTTATATTCACAACATTAACATCAAGGGAATACAGTTAACATCAGATTAATGTAGACACTTAGTTAGGTTTATTTGTGGTGACGTCATCGTAAAAGATCGCGTTGACGCTGATCTTTGGCGTTTGACGTCGCTTGATAAGGTTTCGTTTAAGTGGTTAGCTGAAAATAACAACGCTTTATTTCTACTTCACTTTATCAATATGGTTCTTCTATTTGCAATCTTCCTATTAGTTGTGATTTAAAATATTTTTTTTACTTTTTCCAATTTAGATTTATTTACAACGTTACCATTCATGGGTTAAGGTTTACTTTTGAATTAAACTGTCTTTAATTTACAAGTTATTGTTACATTGTTTTAAATTGAAAAGTGATGTAGAGACCCTGTTGGGAGCGTTGCAATTTGTCAGCTAACCCCCCACATAATTGATCACTAGGTTAACTCAATGTACAAAATCAGCTCCCACACCCTCTAGGTATCGGAGCTCGATTTTGCACTTTTACCTTAAGTACTTAGTATTTTAAGAAATCTCTCTTTATTCTAATATGACGTTTACTGCGCAGTTTACGCCAGTTTATTTGTGTATTTTTTTAATTTAACTTTTTTGTTTGTTGCAAGACACGCCGCGGCCCTTAAACATTTTGACGCATAGGTACTTTTAAAGTTGTTTTTACAGTTATTGCTCAGCTCTAATGATTCTAGGGTCGTAGGGCTAGAGTCACCTTTTGTTACTGTTGTATTGTTTTCCATTAATATTTTTTTAGTAACATTTGTGACTACATTAGTTTATGGATGTGTTTCATTTTACTTGTTCCATTCGCATTTTACTTGTCAGTTTTCATCAGCGTCAAAATATTTAAGGTTCACTTTTTATAATTTCTTAATACAACTTAGTTCAAAAGATTTATGCGTTGCAATGACATATGTGAATGGTAAAGTGGCTGTTTGTTGTTTGCTGTTCACTTTTGCAATGCACTCTTCTTTTGATATATTTATTTTGTCACGTTTGAGGTGTCGGAACGATGGTTGTCAATTATTGGCTGCATAATTTTTATTTCATTCGGTTTACAGCAGATGGCTTTCCCAACGCACGATTCGTTTACCTTTTAAAGGCACTACGACAACTGAGGACTGACCAAACGGATCGTGATGGTTAATTATCTGCTGAAAACCGTTCTGAAATTATACGAATCACAACTATCCGTAAGTATGTGTGCAGATTCCCGTCGAATCCGCACACATAGCCGACGCGTCGAACGCCTTATGTAAATATTTGTAAATAATGTAGTTTCACTGTGTCTTTCAATGTTAAATTAAGGTTTTGGGTTACAAGTTAACGATTGTTTTCACTGATTTTTTAAATGGCGGCTCACGGTGAAAACAATTTGGCTCCATTCGCGTCTCGGCGTTGGGATGAGAATCGGAGCTTTCGCTTGGAACTCCACGACAAACCTACTACGTTCGGGTTAACCATGGATGTCATGGATGGTAACACAAATTCCTGCATTATCCCGTATTAATAATTATCAGACATATTTCCTGATAGGAAATCGGCGGACGCTGATTTACCGCTTCGACTACCGGACATGACACGTCTATTGGAATATAACCTAAGAGTAGGGGCTAGGTATTATTTCATTGTAGTTCCTTTACCTATAAAATTGCAGTGAGAACTGCGGATACTATAAATGGCAATAGCACCTGGCGGGGAAGGTTACATAACACACGACAAGCCCAACAAAATCAGGCTGTAAGACAAATACGGTAAAAAAAATAAAATTTGAGATCAATAAAGAGATTTTTCTAGGATTGATAGGAGGAGAGTAGCCAAATTAATCTAAAAAATATTGAATTTAATAGTAGTAAAAAAATTAATAATGAGACGGATCGGTGTGCCGAGTAGCACTATGTATGTTCATAAACGTTTTTTTGGTGGAAATATTTTATTAATGTTGCCAGTTTATTAAATATTTAAAGTATTACCATTATTTTATCGCAATATGATTGTAAAGAATTTCGTTGCTATTATTAAAATTCTATTTAACTATTCATTCCGACAAGTGAGATGGTATAGTTTTGTTGTTTTGAAAACATCATATTTAAGGAGTTGTAACTCATTTTGAGACTTTTTAAAGTGTACCGGAAAGTTTTATGATGTAGGAGTGCCGGTGATATCCCTCAAAACGTATATCTAATGCTTAAGAAACCATTTCCAATATTATTAGGTAAATTTATAGTACTTTATTCATTTGCAATAACATGTTCTTGTCAAGATTTTGTATATTAATTTAGGCTTTTTCAATATTTTAGTGTTAAGATCTAATTATAAGTTTTACGTAAATGTGAAATATGTCTAGTGAAAATTGTTTAAATATTTCTGAACGGTAGTGCTGCTCCTATAAGGAACGGATGCGCGGAATACTACGTTGTACTATTATAATAATATAAATATTTTTAATGTTATAAAGAAACAATCGCAAATTGATATAAGAATGCATTCCAATAAATTAAAATTTCTTATCAATAATTTATTTGATTTGTAAGTATTGTTGTGTTAATGGTTAGTATGTAATGTGAAAGTCATTAGTTCCAGTAATGTGATGTTTGTTGATTCTAATATTATGTTACACAATTTTACTTTATTTATATAAGTTGAAGTTGGTACTTAAGTTTGACTTGTGTTCCAGTTTTGGTTGGTGCGATTTTTTCCTGTGGTTTTAGGTTCAAACTTATGAATGTAATAAAAAAATAGTGAATTTCATATAAATTCCGTAGAAATATATTTATAATGTTAAAAGTTTAAATGTAAAATCACATGAAGTCAAATGAATAATAAATCATAATTAAATACCTATCTACCTACCTACTAATGTTATTCTAAATACAGTTATAAATTGACTGTTGTATGTTAAACAGAAACAACTTGAAATGAATTGACGCACTGCGTACGTACGTATTAGAATGAAATGTAAAACACTTTGTTGATAATAAAAACGAGCAACATTAGATTATCAGAAACAACTAAAGATGACTGAAAGTAAAATCTTATTATAACTGTTAAAATTGAATAAATCGCACAAAATAATAATGAGTGTTTATTTAATTTCTATAATGTACTTCCTCAACTAGGTTTTGTCAATAATGTATGGTTCATCATCAGATCATTAAACCGACCCGAGGGCACGAGCCTACCCGTATAAGTGATTAGGCTTTAGCGTCCACGCAGGCCCAGTGCGAACTTTAAATATCTTCGCAGGCGTGTGCAGGTTTCCTCAGATGTTTTCTTCACCGTAAGAGCGTCGGATAACGATAGTTGACCTAGCAGTAGATCGGCAATACTGGGCACAGCTGCTAATGAGGCGAAAGTTTGTGTGTGTTGTTTGGATTTATACAATATTGGCTACGTAATACTGCGGGAAAATATCATGGTAATATACTTTCCAACATAATATCGTGGTGCATGCGAAGAACTCAGGTTACTAGAAAATGATACCCATTGTAGGATGCTAGGATACGATTATGCTGGAATTATCTCTGCAACTCCAAGACAGATATGTTAATTATTTTCTATCGTCATTTCGACATGCTTTCCATTGAACCCATCTAACCCGTGGCACAAACACAAGGATAATATGGCAGAAGATATTTTACATTAAATTCGTTTAGTTCAATAAATTCCGATCTTGAAATGAATAAGTAGATAATACTCAATACTCAATCATTTATTGCCAAACCATAATGTACATAAAATGTTACATAAAAGTGAAACCAGTGTTATGGACCCTGTTGGGCACGCAATATGAGGACTAGGAGAGAGGAAACATAACATTTTAAATTAGTAATTTTATTAAATTTTATATAGTTGCTTTTATTCTAAATCCAATACATTTATTTTATGATTATCAGTAAAATATTCATTAATATCATATTCATCAAATATTTTAAAATCATTGTTTAGTTTTCGGGTAAATATTATATATTTTAATTGGGCCTTGCTCTTGATTGAAGACATGACTGTTGTCCCATGTGCGGTAGTTTATTAGTCAGATTAGAAATGCTAGCGCCAAATCGTGAAACGAATGTCGCATTTAATCGACAATTGGAACAGGCACCTGAATATGATCACCAAGAATTAGATTATATAGTTCAAACGAATGTACGCCTGATGAATCACCAACAAATGGAAGTCTATTTACCTACATTAATGTAGGCAATAGATGATGGTATCGTTAGTTTATATTTCCTGGATGCACCTAGTAAGACATTCCTCATTGCAGTACCTAGATTCAGCCACTGTTCATGCAAGATGCAACATTGCGGTCAGGGGCGTCTTTCCGTTAAGTGGCGGGTGTGCGTTGCACACGGGCGCCGCGGTGGTAAGACCGCCGACCGCCGCTCGCATTATGAGTTCCTCCGAGGACCGCGCGCTTGCTAGGGGCGCTAGGGTAATGTTTGCACATGGGTTGATTGCGGTTACAGTTGCTTCTTCTGCAATAGCAGCCCCATTGCTAGAAGTGTGCCGTACGGCATGTTCTGCATTAAAATTGCAGTTAAATATTCAATCTATTGAAACACCAACATCACAGATTAAATATATACTATCCAACATGCAACAATACAATGCGCTCCGCAATGTTTAAAGTTTTATTTGAATCGAATATCATCATCTGGGGCGAATGTACAGTGGTGCTTATTTACGTGCATTGGCAGCACTTAACCGAACATTGTAAGATCTACAGACTCGAGATAATTGAGAGAGGCAAAGATTATACTGTCTACGATTTCCGCCAAATATTGCCAGTAATTGAAGTGTTTTCCAGATCTACTGCTGCCGACGAAATAAACGCTTGCGCAAATCATCGCATCTATGGATGGCGCTATGTTAAAAACTTCCGTTGATCAAACATGACAGTTTCATTGCTGAACGATAGTTCTGCTGAAGATTTCTCTGAGCAATTGCTGACTAGCGGTAACGGTCGAGTAGGTACCTGTCGACAAATCGAGGATTTATTTCATTTCCCCCAAATTTCTGTTACTTCGAAAGACTCGTCGAAATACAAAGTCATCATTAATGTACCTATTCACAAACATCATTATTACTAATGACACAAAAATATCAAAAATATTGAATACTTAAGTGAGTAAGCAATTTTGGCGGCTAAGAATAAAGATGTAGATGACTTACACAACATAATTCAAAATGAAACCATTGGTACATAACATTCTTTTCAAATTATTGACTGTGTAACAAATGAAGATGATGCCAGCGCTTACTACGGCATAATTAAACTAGACTAGACTAGAGATTAATCACGTTTCGTATAATACTCGAAACTTAAACCAACCAAAACTGTGGAATGGAACATGACCAGCCATTAAAGTTTATACGACTTCTTGCAATCGCCATGACTGTATATAAATCAGGCAAATCTTTGAAAGTTTGTGGACCTCATCTAGCACATCCATGTTTTTACAAAAAAAGCAGGCATTTTTCAAATAATAAGTAAATTATATAAACAAATATTATTTCATTATGACGAGGCAGTATAATATATGACTTTAGCCCATTACAAATGGAACGAATCAACAAAAAGAAATGATAGCTGTCAACTGTCACTGCCTTAGTGTCAAGTGTCAGTTACGGTGTTGCCAGACCGTACCAAAAAGTACGGTTTTTTACTTTTCATGACACAACTATACACAACCATACCTCAGTGTAGACCTATATTAGTGATTTATTTTTTACTACAAACTACGAAGGGTAAAAAACATTCCAAAACTCGTTACAAAAACCATTTTTTCCAAACAAATAAGACTTGGCTTTTAGTTTACATTTCTAGCCTTCCTTCCTTAGGAGCGATGAATTAATAAAACATGACAAAGTCTTCGGGGCTATCACATTATTCATATAATTAAAAAGTACGTTAAGGATAATAAGATCCCGTATTTTAATGGGCTAATTGCAAACAAATCCTTTCGTTTCCGTTCATTTAGTTTTGATTTTTGATTTTCATCAACATCATCAGCCTATAATAGTTCACTGCAAGGCCTTTCCACACAGCATAGCTGGGAGAGATTGGTCCGCAATCCACCACGCAGGCGCATGTGGATTGGTGGGTGATAACGTCAACCATCCTTAGATAGTAGCCGAGATTTTAGACGACTCAACGTCTCCTCAGCACGTAATCAGCGTTTTTTTACTTTCAGTTGATTCAGCCTGCAATGCTGAATCAACTTTGCTAACCAAACTAGATAAAATCACACAAAGTGTTATGTCCCCATGGAATCTGTATCCACGATTTCGGGGTCACGCTTAGATCTAAGCCAAACACTATACCTACTAGACCACAGAGGCAGTTATTAATTTTAATAATTCCATTATTATTTAACAAAATCAGTCCCTATTTAGTTTAGTCCAAGTTTAAAGTAAGGCCACCTAAAAAGTGAACTTGATTTTAAGCCCACCACTATATATTTCTATTCTTTTGACTCTTCACACTCCTGCCATAGATGTTAAGTCTTGAGACGGTCTACTATAGTCCCATGGTTTCCTCCAAACCTTATCCTTTATACTGTTTATGTTTTAATACTCTCACTTGGACATCGCTTTTCACCACCCCGTGATATCAAATAAGTTTATTGCTGGTTAACATTAAAATTTGTTTTAGTAAAAAATAATGATGTGTTGTATTTTTCGGATCATCATATAATTTATTAAGGAAAGAATATGAATCTCGAGACGAAAGAAAAAAACATGGCGCGCCCTGTCGATACTTTGAGAGCTTTGAATAGTAAAATATTTTTTTTAGTGGATATAATCTCTTTCAAATTATGCTTTTAACAAATAAAGAAAAAACTAAAGTCAAGTTTTGGTTTCTGGGAATTCTCATAAACAAAGCTATTTGCACAAAATGGCGGATTGCGTTTAATTTTTATTCATACAAGTAGGTTACACTAATATAAGTCTGGAAACATATATACATGTAGAAATATAACTAAAAAGTACCGTCAGCAGACTCTGGAAGGAAATAAATTCCTTCCATAAGTGTCATTATGTTTTTTTTATTTGGTTTTGGAAAGGGGGTTTCCGCAACCACCCCTTTTTCGTGCTCCCCGTATCCATCCCTCCACAATTCAAAAGTCCAACCAAAAAAAGATCTAGTCATTGCAGAAGTATTCCGTTCCGACACCAGTACCATTAAGTTTAAAACCGTAGCTTTTTGAAAAACCAACCATACTTTTTAGGAAATCATACTGGCTACACTGCTCCACTCCTGTCTGTTTAACAATGTTTTGATGCTCTATGTTATAATTTTCATATAATAATATTAATATTATTAAACATTTTCATGGAGTAATCTATTGCGTAAAACTTTTTTAGTGCAGTTTCAACACACATTATTAATCTATTCCATTTTAGTTCATTTACATAAAAAAGGAAATAATGGCTCAACGGAGCGTCGTGCTAATGCGGCAATCGTATGGCAAAACTTTTAAATGAAGAAGAGGAGACGATTTCTACAAAACTACTTACGGTGGCTTCGAAGAAGTTGAAGAAGACCGTGATTACATGTATGTCTGATATCTTAATAATTCACTTTGTCACTAATCTCAAGGATTGAAATGATTTTATTCTTGTTATTTGCCATCGGCGAAGTTATATCGTAACTTCATTATAGGTGTAAAACAATCTTTCACTTTTACTTAAATTAATAAATTATAATTCCCAAGTGTATTAACTATTATTTTATGTAGCGACTGCCAGTATTGTATTTGTAATAGAAAGTCTATTTATCTCTTGGTTTTGGATATAACCAAGAGATAAAATAGACTTTCTAGACTACAGCAGTTTTAGAGTTATCAAAATATTCTCCTTTGTTATAAGAGAGGCTCTGCAACTGAATGACTATACTCTTTTCCGTTAGAAAGTGCAAGGCCGCATTACTTCAGCCAGCCCAGCTTCAATGAGAAATTTTCATAACCTGAAATTAGGATTTAATATTCTATAGTAATGATTATTATTAAAGCATGTTGGCTTAATGGTGTGGATTGTTGACCGTGAGAGCTCAGGTTCAAATCCTGCCATCAAAATTATATGTAGTTATCCAACACTTTTACGGTATAGGACATTGTGAGGAAACCTGTGCATGCCTGCAAAGTGATTCAAAGGTTGTGCATGAAGTCGGCCAATCCGCCCTGGAACTGCGTGGACACTAAGCCTAATCACCCTATACGGTGTAGGCTGGTGCATCTCAGTGGGGATGTATAATCAGCTGATGATGATGATGAATATTTGACAATTACAGCCAAGAAAAGAAACAGATGATGTTGTGACTCTGATTTTGATATTGATGAAAATGACGATCCGGTGTCCGATCAGGAAGGAGACGATAAAAAAAGAGAAAGTTGGCACTAAGGCTTATAAGGTATGTGTACATTCAAAGTTTGCACTTAAATTTTCACTACTAGACTAGCTGAAATGACTTTGATCACTTTCATGATTTTCAATGACCTGTGGTGTAATGCATGCTACTACACCAAGGGTTCCTACACAAGGATGTGGTGTAGGTGGTTGATATGTAGGCTCCTACACCAAGGGTTCCAGATTCGATCCCCAGCAGTACAAACATTTGTGTGCATGAACATGTCTGTTTGTATTGGTCTGAGTGTTTTCTATGTATAATATGTATGTATTTTCAAAAAAGTTTATATAAGTGGTATGTTTATCCATTGTTTAGAATCCACATTACAGAGTAAATAATTAGTTAAGACCTAGACGGCGCTGTGTGAATGTCAGTGGAACGTCTATTATTTCATTCGTCTAATATGTTCCAGGATCCCAACAGGAAAAAGAAAGCAGCAGCAGATAAACCCAAAAAAACTATTGTCAAAAAGCTTAAAGAACCCAAGATACCAAAAGAGGAAAGCACTGAAAAATTTGAAAAAATAATTGATACTTCATTTGGTAAATATAAAAGATTTTACATAGTCAAAAATTGCCTTTGAAATAACTATTAAGTCATAAAGTAATATTTGATTCATACACACTAAATCTAATACAGCTACACCAATATTATGAAGCTGAAGAGTTTGTTTGTACACCCTAATCCCCAGCACCCCAGCACTACTGGTCCGATTTGAGAAATTCTTTCAGTGTTAGATAGCTTACTAATACGGGAAAGGCTACAGGATATATGTTATCACGCTAAGTACAATAGGAGCGGTGCAGCAAGGAAGAATGTTTCAAATTGTGAGCTTGCAGTGCACTGTGTAAACGGTTAAAGTTTCGCATACTTATGTATGACAGTATTTTTAAATTTTTGAAAATGTTGCAGACAGCGTATAAGGTTGTGTCTATCGTTTAAGGTTAGCTCACTATTACCTATTTTTGCTTACCAAATTTTTTCTAATAAATGCATTATTTGAAAAAAGATACAATTCATAAGCAGCATCTTTAATGCTAGAAATATCTATGAGACTGAAACTGGCAGAAAATTCCAGCAGAAAAAATGCGATGGCCTCGAACGAAAAATAACCTGGTCCCTGTTTTCAATAGAATATGTTAAAAGTTATTTGAAATTATCGCACGTTGCGATAAAAGGTTATGAATGAAAACAGCTTTTTTTTGGTAACAAGACTTTTTTCGTCACTGACCATCGCGTTTTTTCTGCTACAATTTTCTGCCAGTTTCAGCCTCATGAAATATCTAGCTAATTAATCATTATTAAAACCTGTTTAAGATTTTTATTATGTCGCAAATTTGTTTCCAGAACGGAAATCCATAAGACAAAGTACAGCAGTAAAATCAGCAGAAACCCAACAGAGGATAAAAATTAGATCGGAACTAAAGAAGAAGAAACCAAAGAAAGTAGAAGAGAGAGTACTTACTCAAGAGGAATTATTAGAAGAGGCTCTTATTACTGAAAAGGAAAACCTGAAAAGTTTAGGTATGAATATCAGTGATCTTTGTCATGACGTGTTTTGTGGTTGAATTTGCCATAGTTAAAATACTACTAGTTTACTAGGTGGTGGACTCGATACTGAGTCGAATAGGTAGTTACCACCGAAGTGCACGATTTTTTTTTAGCATCTATAGGCAGACATTTGACCGCCATATAGATATATACACCACCAGATATCGTCCGGTAAAACAAGAGTGTTATGCACTTTTGTGTTTCGGGATGAAGGCACTGGAGCTAGTAAAATT